>JABAKD010000027.1:11460986-11523486 GCA_012845835.1 Undaria pinnatifida
GCCTTCGGCCGGGGCAGCAGCTGGCTGCCCTTGCACCGGAGCAGCCGGCTTTGCCGGCGATGCCACAGGCCCGGATGCCACTGGTGCAGTTTCGACAATCGGTGATGCAGCGGGCGGTTGCACAGCTGGAGGTGTTCCCGCCGTCGGTGCCATAGGCGTGGGGCTCCCAACGGTTGGTGCGGATTCCCCACCGCCGCCTTCTGCCGGAGCAGCAGCTGGCTGCCCTTCCGCTGGAGCAGCCGGTACCACTGGTGATGCCACAGGTCCAGATGCCACTGGTGCAGTTTCGACAATTGGTGATGCAACGGGCGGTTGCACAGCTGGAGGTGTCCCCGCTGTCGGTGCCATTGAGGTGGGGCTCCCAACGGTTGGTGCGGCTTCGCCACCACCGCCTTCTGTTGGAGCAGCAGCTGGCTGCCCTTCCACTGGAGCAGCCGGTGCCACCGGCGATGCCACAGGCCCAGATGCCACTGGTGCAGCTCCAACAATCGGTGATGCCGCGGGCGGTTGCACAGCTGGAGGTGTTCCCGCCGTCGGTGCCATGGGCGTGGGGCTCCCAACGGTTGGTGCGGATTCCCCACCGCCGCCTTCTGCCGGAGCAGCAGCTGGCTGCCCTTCCACCGGAGCAGCCGGTGCCACCGGCGATGCCACAGGTCCGGATGCCACCGGTGCAGTTTCGACAATTGGTGATGCTGCGGGCGGTTGCCCAGCTGGAGGTGTCCCCGCCGTCGGTGCCATTGAGGTGGGGCTCCCAACGGTTGGTGCGGCTTCGCCACCACCGCCTTCTGTTGGAACAGCAGCTGGCTGCCCTTCCGCTGGAGCAGCCGGTACCACTGGTGATGCCACAGGTCTAGATGCCACCGGTGCAGTTTCGACAATTGGTGATGCAACGGACGGTTGCACAGCTGGAGGTGTTCCCGCTGTCGGTGCCATTGAGGTGGGGCTCCCAACGGTTGGTGCGGCTTCGCCACCACCGCCTTCTGTTGGAGCAGCAGCTGGCTGCCCTTCCACCGGAGCAGCCGGTGCCACCGGCGATGCCACAGGTCCAGATGCCACTGGTGCAGCTCCAACAATCGGTGATGCCGCGGGCGGTTGCACAGCTGGAGGTGTTCCCTCCGTCGGTGACATGGGGGTTGGGCTCTCAACGGTTGGCGCAAATTCACCACCGCCGCCTTCGGCCGGGGCAGCAGCTGGCTGCCCTTGCACCGGAGCAGCCGGCTTTGCCGGCGATGCCACAGGCCCGGATGCCACTGGTGCAGTTTCGACAATCGGTGATGCAGCGGGCGGTTGCACAGCTGGAGGTGTTCCCGCCGTCGGTGCCATAGGCGTGGGGCTCCCAACGGTTGGTGCGGATTCCCCACCGCCGCCTTCTGCCGGAGCAGCTGCTGGCTGCCCTTCCACCGGAGCAGCCGGTGCCACCGGCGATGCCACAGGTCCGGATGCCACCGGTGCAGTTTCGACAATTGGTGATGCAGCGGGCGGTTGCCCAGCTGGAGGTGTCCCCGCCGTCGGTGCCATTGAGGTGGGGCTCGCAACGGTTGGTGCGGCTTCGCCACCACCGCCTTCTGTTGGAACAGCAGCTGGCTGCCCTTCCGCTGGAGCAGCCGGTACCACTGGTGATGCCACAGGTCCAGATGCCACCGGTGCAGTTTCGACAATTGGTGATGCAACGGACGGTTGCACAGCTGGAGGTGTTCCCGCTGTCGGTGCCATTGAGGTGGGGCTCCCAACGGTTGGTGCGGCTTCGCCACCACCGCCTTCTGTTGGAGCAGCAGCTGGCTGCCCTTCCACTGGAGCAGCCGGTGCCACCGGCGATGCCACAGGCCCAGATGCCACTGGTGCAGCTCCAACAATCGGTGATGCCGCGGGCGGTTGCACAGCTGGAGGTGTTCCCTCCGTCGGTGACATGGGGGTTGGGCTCTCAACGGTTGGCGCAAATTCACCACCGCCGCCTTCGGCCGGGGCAGCAGCTGGCTGCCCTTGCACCGGAGCAGCCGGCTTTGCCGGCGATGCCACAGGCCCGGATGCCACTGGTGCAGTTTCGACAATCGGTGATGCAGCGGGCGGTTGCACAGCTGGAGGTGTTCCCGCCGTCGGTGCCATAGGCGTGGGGCTCCCAACGGTTGGTGCGGATTCCCCACCGCCGCCTTCTGCCGGAGCAGCTGCTGGCTGCCCTTCCACCGGAGCAGCCGGTGCCACCGGCGATGCCACAGGTCCGGATGCCACCGGTGCAGTTTCGACAATTGGTGATGCAGCGGGCGGTTGCCCAGCTGGAGGTGTCCCCGCCGTCGGTGCCATTGAGGTGGGGCTCCCAACGGTTGGTGCGGCTTCGCCACCACCGCCTTCTGTTGGAACAGCAGCTGGCTGCCCTTCCGCTGGAGCAGCCGGTACCACTGGTGATGCCACAGGTCCAGATGCCACCGGTGCAGTTTCGACAATTGGTGATGAAACGGACGGTTGCACAGCTGGAGGTGTTCCCGCTGTCGGTGCCATTGAGGTGGGGCTCCCAACGGTTGGTGCGGCTTCGCCACCACCGCCTTCTGTTGGAGCAGCAGCTGGCTGCCCTTCCACTGGAGCAGCCGGTGCCACCGGCGATGCCACAGGCCCAGATGCCACTGGTGCAGCTCCAACAATCGGTGATGCCGCGGGCGGTTGCACAGCTGGAGGTGTTCCCTCCGTCGGTGACATGGGGGTTGGGCTCTCAACGGTTGGCGCAAATTCACCACCGCCGCCTTCGGCCGGGGCAGCAGCTGGCTGCCCTTGCACCGGAGCAGCCGGCTTTGCCGGCGATGGCACAGGCCCGGATGCCACTGGTGCAGTTTCGACAATCGGTGATGCAGCGGGCGGTTGCACAGCTGGAGGTGTTCCCGCCGTCGGTGCCATAGGCGTGGGGCTCCCAACGGTTGGTGCGGATTCCCCACCGCCGCCTTCTGCCGGAGCAGCTGCTGGCTGCCCTTCCACCGGAGCAGCCGGTGCCACCGGCGATGCCACAGGTCCGGATGCCACCGGTGCAGTTTCGACAATTGGTGATGCAGCGGGCGGTTGCCCAGCTGGAGGTGTCCCCGCCGTCGGTGCCATTGAGGTGGGGCTCCCAACGGTTGGTGCGGCTTCGCCACCACCGCCTTCTGTTGGAACAGCAGCTGGCTGCCCTTCCGCTGGAGCAGCCGGTACCACTGGTGATGCCACAGGTCCAGATGCCACCGGTGCAGTTTCGACAATTGGTGATGCAACGGACGGTTGCACAGCTGGAGGTGTTCCCGCTGTCGGTGCCATTGAGGTGGGGCTCCCAACGGTTGGTGCGGCTTCGCCACCACCGCCTTCTGTTGGAGCAGCAGCTGGCTGCCCTTCCACTGGAGCAGCCGGTGCCACCGGCGATGCCACAGGCCCAGATGCCACTGGTGCAGCTCCAACAATCGGTGATGCCGCGGGCGGTTGCACAGCTGGAGGTGTTCCCTCCGTCGGTGACATGGGGGTTGGGCTCTCAACGGTTGGCGCAAATTCACCACCGCCGCCTTCGGCCGGGGCAGCAGCTGGCTGCCCTTGCACCGGAGCAGCCGGCTTTGCCGGCGATGCCACAGGCCCGGATGCCACTGGTGCAGTTTCGACAATCGGTGATGCAGCGGGCGGTTGCACAGCTGGAGGTGTTCCCGCCGTCGGTGCCATAGGCGTGGGGCTCCCAACGGTTGGTGCGGATTCCCCACCGCCGCCTTCTGCCGGAGCAGCTGCTGGCTGCCCATCCACCGGAGCAGCCGGTGCCACCGGCGGTGCCACAGGTCCGGATGCCACCGGTGCAGTTTCGACAATTGGTGATGCAGCGGGCGGTTGCCCAGCTGGAGGTGTCCCCGCCGTCGGTGCCATTGAGGTGGGGCTCCCAACGGTTGGTGCGGCTTCGCCACCACCGCCTTCTGTTGGAACAGCAGCTGGCTGCCCTTCCGCTGGAGCAGCCGGTACCACTGGTGATGCCACAGGTCCAGATGCCACTGGTGCAGTTTCGACAATTGGTGATGCAACGGACGGTTGCACAGCTGGAGGTGTTCCCGCTGTCGGTGCCATTGAGGTGGGGCTCCCAACGGTTGGTGCGGCTTCGCCACCACCGCCTTCTGTTGGAGCAGCAGCTGGCTGCCCTTCCACCGGAGCAGCCGGTGCCACCGGCGATGCCACAGGCCCAGATGCCACTGGTGCAGCTCCAACAATCGGTGATGCCGCGGGCGGTTGCACAGCTGGAGGTGTTCCCTCCGTCGGTGACATGGGGGATGGGCTCTCAACGGTTGGCGCAAATTCACCACCGCCGCCTTCGGCCGGGGCAGCAGCTGGCTGCCCTTGCACCGGAGCAGCCGGCTTTGCCGGCGATGCCACAGGCCCGGATGCCACTGGTGCAGTTTCGACAATCGGTGATGCAGCGGGCGGTTGCACAGCTGGAGGTGTTCCCGCCGTCGGTGCCATAGGCGTGGGGCTCCCAACGGTTGGTGCGGATTCCCCACCGCCGCCTTCTGCCGGAGCAGCAGCTGGCTGCCCTTCCGCTGGAGCAGCCGGTACCACTGGTGATGCCACAGGTCCAGATGCCACTGGTGCAGTTTCGACAATTGGTGATGCAACGGGCGGTTGCACAGCTGGAGGTGTCCCCGCTGTCGGTGCCATTGAGGTGGGGCTCCCAACGGTTGGTGCGGCTTCGCCACCACCGCCTTCTGTTGGAGCAGCAGCTGGCTGCCCTTCCACTGGAGCAGCCGGTGCCACCGGCGATGCCACAGGCCCAGATGCCACTGGTGCAGCTCCAACAATCGGTGATGCCGCGGGCGGTTGCACAGCTGGAGGTGTTCCCGCCGTCGGTGCCATGGGCGTGGGGCTCCCAACGGTTGGTGCGGATTCCCCACCGCCGCCTTCTGCCGGAGCAGCAGCTGGCTGCCCTTCCACCGGAGCAGCCGGTGCCACCGGCGATGCCACAGGTCCGGATGCCACCGGTGCAGTTTCGACAATTGGTGATGCTGCGGGCGGTTGCCCAGCTGGAGGTGTCCCCGCCGTCGGTGCCATTGAGGTGGGGCTCCCAACGGTTGGTGCGGCTTCGCCACCACCGCCTTCTGTTGGAGCAGCAGCTGGCTGCCCTTCCGCTGGAGCAGCCGGTGCCACCGGCGATGCC
Organism: Undaria pinnatifida; assembly: GCA_012845835.1. Lineage (NCBI taxonomy): Eukaryota > Phaeophyceae > Laminariales > Alariaceae > Undaria > Undaria pinnatifida. Next base: position 11,466,121 of record JABAKD010000027.1, read on the forward strand.
ACAGGCCCAGATGCCACTGGTGCAGCTCCAACAATCGGTGATGCCGCGGGCGGTTGCACAGCTGGAGGTGTTCCCTCCGTCGGTGACATGGGGGATGGGCTCTCAACGGTTGGCGCAAATTCACCACCGCCGCCTTCGGCCGGGGCAGCAGCTGGCTGCCCTTGCACCGGAGCAGCCGGCTTTGCCGGCGATGCCACAGGCCCGGATGCCACTGGTGCAGTTTCGACAATCGGTGATGCAGCGGGCGGTTGCACAGCTGGAGGTGTTCCCGCCGTCGGTGCCATAGGCGTGGGGCTCCCAACGGTTGGTGCGGATTCCCCACCGCCGCCTTCTGCCGGAGCAGCAGCTGGCTGCCCTTCCGCTGGAGCAGCCGGTACCACTGGTGATGCCACAGGTCCAGATGCCACTGGTGCAGTTTCGACAATTGGTGATGCAACGGGCGGTTGCACAGCTGGAGGTGTCCCCGCTGTCGGTGCCATTGGGGTGGGGCTCCCAACGGTTGGTGCGGCTTCGCCACCACCGCCTTCTGTTGGAGCAGCAGCTGGCTGCCCTTCCACTGGAGCAGCCGGTGCCACCGGCGATGCCACAGGCCCAGATTCCACTGGTGCAGCTCCAACAATCGGTGATGCCGCGGGCGGTTGCACAGCTGGAGGTGTTCCCGCCGTCGGTGCCATGGGCGTGGGGCTCCCAACGGTTGGTGCGGATTCCCCACCGCCGCCTTCTGCCGGAGCAGCAGCTGGCTGCCCTTCCACCGGAGCAGCCGGTGCCACCGGCGATGCCACAGGTCCGGATGCCACCGGTGCAGTTTCGACAATTGGTGATGCTGCGGGCGGTTGCCCAGCTGGAGGTGTCCCCGCCGTCGGTGCCATTGAGGTGGGGCTCCCAACGGTTGGTGCGGCTTCGCCACCACCGCCTTCTGTTGGAACAGCAGCTGGCTGCCCTTCCGCTGGAGCAGCCGGTACCACTGGTGATGCCACAGGTCTAGATGCCACCGGTGCAGTTTCGACAATTGGTGATGAAACGGACGGTTGCACAGCTGGAGGTGTTCCCGCTGTCGGTGCCATTGAGGTGGGGCTCCCAACGGTTGGTGCGGCTTCGCCACCACCGCCTTCTGTTGGAGCAGCAGCTGGCTGCCCTTCCACTGGAGCAGCCGGTGCCACCGGCGATGCCACAGGCCTAGATGCCACTGGTGCAGCTCCAACAATCGGTGATGCCGCGGGCGGTTGCACAGCTGGAGGTGTTCCCTCCGTCGGTGACATGGGGGTTGGGCTCTCAACGGTTGGCGCAAATTCACCACCGCCGCCTTCGGCCGGGGCAGCAGCTGGCTGCCCTTGCACCGGAGCAGCCGGCTTTGCCGGCGATGCCACAGGCCCGGATGCCACTGGTGCAGTTTCGACAATCGGTGATGCAGCGGGCGGTTGCACAGCTGGAGGTGTTCCCGCCGTCGGTGCCATAGGCGTGGGGCTCCCAACGGTTGGTGCGGATTCCCCACCGCCGCCTTCTGCCGGAGCAGCTGCTGGCTGCCCTTCCACCGGAGCAGCCGGTGCCACCGGCGATGCCACAGGTCCGGATGCCACCGGTGCAGTTTCGACAATTGGTGATGCAGCGGGCGGTTGCCCAGCTGGAGGTGTCCCCGCCGTCGGTGCCATTGAGGTGGGGCTCCCAACGGTTGGTGCGGCTTCGCCACCACCGCCTTCTGTTGGAACAGCAGCTGGCTGCCCTTCCACGGGAGCAGCCGGTGCCACCGGCGATGCCACAGGCCCGGATGCCACTGGTCCAGCTCCGACAATCGGTGATGCAGCGGGCGGTTGCACAGCTGGAGGTGTTCCCGCTGTCGGTGCCATGGGGGTTGGACTCCCAACGGTTGGTGCGGCTTCGCCACCACCGCCTTCTGTTGGAGCAGCAGCTGGCTGCCCTTCCGCTGGAGCAGCCGGCCTTACCGGCGATGCCACAGGCCCGGATGCCACTGGTCCAGCTCCGACAATCGGTGATGCCGCGGGCGGTTGCACAGCTGGCGGTGTTCCCGCCGTCGGTGCCTTGGGGGTGGGGCTCCCAACGGTTGGTGCGGCTTCACCACCGCCGCCCTCGGTCGGCGCAGCAGCTGGCTGCCCTTCCCCTGGAGCAGCCGGGATCACTGGTGATGCCACAGGTCCGGATGTCGCCGGTGCAGTTTCGACAATCGGTGATGCAGCGGGCGGCTGCACAGCTGGAGGTGTTCCCGCCGTCGGTGCCGTGGGGGTTGGGCTCCCAACAGTTGGTGCGGCTTCACCCCCGCCGCCCTCGGTTGGGGCAGCAGCTGGCTGCCCTTCCGCTGGAGCAGCCGGTACCACTGGTGATGCCACAGGTCCAGATGCCACCGGTGCAGTTTCGACAATTGGTGATGCAACGGGCGGTTGCACAGCTGGAGGTGTTCCCGCTGTCGGTGCCATAGGGGTTGGGCTCCCAACGGTTGGTGCGGCTTCGCCACCACCGCCTTCTGTTGGAGCAGCAGCTGGCTGCCCTCCCACTGGAGCAGCCGGTGCCACCGGCGATGCCGCAGGCCCAGATGCCACTGGTGCAGCTCCGACAATCGGTGATGCCGCGGGCGGTTGCACAGCTGGAGGTGTTCCTGCCGTCGGTGACATGGGGGTTGGGCTCTCAACGGTTGGCGCAAATTCACCACCGCCGCCTTCGGCCGGGGCAGCAGCTGGCTGCCCTTTCACCGGAGCAGCCGGCCTTTCCGGCGATGCCACAGGCCCGGATGCCACTGGTGCAGTTTCGACAATCGGTGATGCAGCGGGCGGTTGCACAGCTGGAGGTGTTCCCGCCGTCGGTGCCGTGGGGGTGGGGCTCCCAACTGTTGGTCCGGCTTCGCCACCACCGCCCTCCGCCGGGGCAGCAGCTGGCTGCCCTTCCACTGGAGCGGCCGGTACCACTGGTGATGCCACAGGTCCGGATGCCGCTGGTGCATTTTGGACAATGGGTGATGCCGCTGGCTGTTGCACCGCTGGAGGTGTTCCCGCCGTCGGTGCTATGGGGGTGGGGCTCCAAGTCATTGGCGCCGCTCCGTCCCTACCGTCATCCGCCGGAGCCGCAGCTGGTTGCCCTACCACCGGAGCAGCCGGCCTCACCGGCGATGCCACAGGCCCCAACGCCACTGGACCTGATTCGGTAGTCGGTGATGCGGCGGGTTTGTTAAACATAGGAGGCCTCAATGATGGTGCGTCGGCACTGGGTACCGGTGTTGAAAAACTGGACGTGGACGGAACTGCAAGGGGGTCATACACGGTATACATGTGTATGTTTATCGATCCTAGGTCAGTATCTCGAACATAGTGCGTTTTTCATGCTTTGCGATATTTATCAGGCGGACGACTGGGACGAATGTATATCCGGACGTTTAACGTTTTCTTGTGTATGGAAGCATCCGCAACAATTTCTCATCGCCTGTACATCGACTGCTGATAGTGGTCGTGGCCGTTGAGCAGTCCTAGGAACATTGAATATTCTATATTCACAATGAACACAGCTTAGTACGTAATTGTTTCCTTCTTAAAATGAAGACAGATTAAGGTACAGCAGAAATATAATTTTTTCATGAACACTGCAATCCCGTAGGTACTCAAAACGCTGTGGACGGGAACGGTCATACTGGCTCCCTCTTGGATTTATTCTCGCATTAAAAATCGTGCTTTGATCTCAAGTTTTCTCCCGAGCTCAAGCAGGTCAACGAACTACGTCGTACGCAAAGGCGCGGCGAACAGCTCTATCGTGCGGGAATTTAACTTTTTGGTTTTGGCCGTCGAGGAACACGTGTCGATAAGCGGACGCACGGCATACTTCGTACTGGGAAATTTTGTGTTTAGTAACATGTACGACGCTTGTGCCGGATTCAAGCAAGACCAGCCGAGCAAAGAAATCAAGTATCCATGGACAGTGTCCGCTGCCGCAAGCGCTCTCACCTGCGTCGGGATCCTCGGAGGGTGCTATCGTGGGAGTCGTCGTGGGCACCACAGGTTCAACAGCTGCCAACAGAGGAAAAAACGGCGAGGTGTGGGTGTTCATGTGAGCGGGAAACAACAGGACAACTGGCACGCTATGACCACTTTCGAGCGGAACACATCCTGAACAAACCCGTAAAAACAGCGCGTTTGTGGATATTGAATATGCGACCACGCCAAGATGTTCAGCAAAGTCCAAATTTAGTTCACAGGCAGGATATCTTGGCATCTTCACCAGAGCAGTACATCCAAGCAAACTGTGAGAAGCTGAATGGGCTGGGCATACGAAAGCTCCACCGATGGCACACACTGCAACGAAGCTGCAGCTGTCTAGTCATTTTCGCTATACCATCACTTGGCATAGACATTGAACGTGCGATAAATAACAATAGTTCTGAGACCGATAATGGACAAATCCTCGGGTCACGAGAGAGAGGTGCACAACGATTAGGTAATGAACGACCCAGAGCTACCAAAACATATTCTTGCGTCATGCCGAAAGTTTGTGACTTCGTGGTCAGGGCAATAAGACCTTGTGCACCAACCACCGCCTAGCTGAGTACCCTAGCTTTAGCGCCGTTTCAGCAGCAGGAGAATGCTCGGATAGCATGGGGTTTTAGCATAGCAACAGTACCAAAATGTGAACCGGAGCGCGACAGTCGCCTTCGCTTTTTCTCGGAAACCTTTGACGTTGGTCACGGTGACCAAGGCAACAGAAGCTACGATACTCACGCGACATTTTGTATGCAATCTCATCTTGCAAATTCAAATATCCTCCCTAGTTTTCAGTAGTACCGGTAAGTAGTTGCACCGATGACCACCCTCGCGGCATGTTACTTTGTTAAACCCGCAAGCGCCACATTGCGTTTGGGCAGCTACCGCAACAAACCCGTCCCCACACCAGCTACCAGCTGTTTCACCAAAGAACAAACAGGTCTTACAACAAACAGGTCTCGCGTACAATGGTAGAAAGTTGGAGTTGACGTTCAAATATAACAGTGCACACCAGGCGGTGGCACTGTCCAGGACCAAACGTGCAACCGACGAAGACGTGGATGCTGAGTATGTGATCACGCCATGAAATTTAGTTTTCGTCAAGACGAAGACTTCGTTCAAATCGTGCAACTTGGCACCATCATCAGAGACATCTACACAAAAGGATGGAAGCCGAACGAAACGCCTCACCCATGGTACACGCTCTTACAAAGCATGAACCTAGCTGTACATGGCACCCCAGTATTTGTGGATACCCATTGAACATGCAGCGGATGAGAACAATCTGCAGATTGATACAGGACAGAGATGCGCTTCCCGTAAAAGGGGGCCGCACAATTGTTGGCTAATCGACACCGTCAGGGATACAACAGTGAATGTTTATATCTCTAATGCTACTGTTGTGACATGACGATACTGTGAGAGCTTCGTGAGCAACACAATACGGCTCTGTGCACAACAGTCCGTCCACGTGTTAGTGCTCTACGTGAGCCTCGAGTGCAGAGGGAAATTAGCTTCGGTGTGCCGACACCGACAGGTCTCAGCGTTCCAATCGTACTCCACGCAAAGCATCCCACGATGGATGTTCTCCCTGTTGTCCTAGGAAACATTAGACCTTGGTTATAGAGATGAAAACAGCGGGTGCTATTCTTTCATCTTCGACGTTGTGCAAGTAGTCTCATTATCTAGCTACTACCCGTATACTGCGCGATTACATACAGTGCAGGTAGGTCTTTGCACTACTTACCTCCCTCGCAGCATGTTGCCTGACTACAGCCGCAACGCTACTCTGTCTGGGCATCTACCAACATATCTGTCCCCACACAAGCTATCAGCTGCTTCACCAACGAATTGTTCGCAGGTCTCGTGTACAGTGGTCGGAACTGGGGTTAGCGTCAAAACATGACCGTTTACGTTGGATGCTAATACCGTCGAGGACAAAAGTACGCAAAACGCACATGCGGGTTGCGGCAATGCCATCAATTCACGACATACTTTTCTATCAAGAAGGAGATTATGTCCCATACCGTACAATGCGGCGCCATCAACCGAGCTGCCTATTCAGAAGGAGAACAGCCGAACATGGAGAAGGCCACGCAAAAGCTTCATCCACGGTACACGCTCCTAGAAATTGTGCAAATGAACTAGGCACATACTGGTGTGGCGGATAAGAAGGGCCCGCAAACCATAACATAACAACACTTCACACAGACGGGTGCGCACAAACATATTTCTAATATCACCGCGTACTTGTACCACCGTAGAAAATCAACCATGCCAGAAATTAAAAAACTCATTAATCTAGCACCAACACTACTGTGCCGCCATGCTGAACAGATGGTAGCGCACAACAAAAAAACGCCTACTGCATAGTACCCTGGCGTTAGGGGCACCGTGAGGTGAGATTGCCAATGACTTGGTTTACCGACGGTATGGGGTCTCAGCGTTTGCATTCTACGCGTTCCATTGAACGATAGGGTCATTCCTGTTTTTCTCGGAGGCAGTGAATTCTGGCAATGATGATGAAGAAAACGGATGCTGTCGATGCAGATTCGACGGAATGTAAGTGGCATGGTCGTCTATAGCCATCGATTTGCTGACAGATAATGTACCGTCTACCTAGGAGTTTGGATCGCCTACCTCTCTCGCAGCATGTTGCTCGGTTGCAGCCGCCAGCGCCACACACCGTCTGGGTGTCTAGAGCAACAAATCCGTCCCCGCACAAGCTACCAGCTGCTCCATCAACGAACGACCCGCAGGTCTCGCGTACAACGGTCGGAGTTGGAGTTCGCGCGGGAAAATCTCCATGCGGACCGGATGAGGATGCTGCCGATGAGCTTGGTGAAGGCGTAGGTGTCGCCGCTGTCTCCAGTAGCGGCGCGCCAGTGGAAGATACTGGCGCCGGTAACGATGAATCAGGTGTTGGTTGGACCGACGAAGTCGGCCTGGGTGTCGTCAACGGCTCGTCCAAAGGTGATGGTGTCTCCACCGACGGTCGCCGTGTTTCCAAGAGCGGTTCTACCGTCGGCTGCCCCAGTGTTGGCACTGACGTGTATAGCGCTGGCTGTGCGGAGGTTTCTTTTGTTGGTGCTGGTGGAAGCACGATTGAAGGCATGGGCGATTCGAAACTCGGTACCGGTGAACCCGAAAATGCTGGTACGGCGGGAACCCGTGTTACCGACGTTATCGGTGCCGTTGGTGCTGCGGGCAATGTCTCCGATCGAGGTGCGTCGGTCGAAATCGCAGGTGTCGGCGTCGGCGTCGGAAGAACCTGCGGGTCAGACCCGACCAGTGTTGGTCGATCAGTCCCGACCGGTGTTGGTGTGGGCCGTTCTGTCGAGGAAGGTGGTGGTGCTACCGCTTCAGGTGGCAAAGTTTCTATTCCAGGTATTTCTTCGGCAGGCGTTTGTATCGGGTTTGACGTACGTGAAACCGTTGGAAACAGCGTGGTTGGGGATCGTGTAGCAATGTCCGTCGTCAAAGGTACAGGTGCCGCTGTTGACACCGGCAGTGTTCCCGGGTGTGGTGTTTCGGTCGAAGGCCGTCGTGTTGGAATCGGCGTTCCCACTACAAGGGGAGCGGGCGTGTCCCGGATTAGAGTAGGCAGCTGTGTAGTCGAAGGTGTCGGTGCCGGCGAAAACGGGTGTACTGTCTGCCCACCTGGCAATTGAGAAAACGGTTGTTTTGTTGGGGTAGGCGGGAGCAGGACAGGTGGACCGAGCGCATTTAGTGGTGGAGTCGAAAGCGGCATTGTCTTCGGCATCGGAGTGGAAGATGGTGGTATTAGCGAAACTGTTGATTTATCAGAAGGTTGGCTCGGCTTCAGCATCGACGGATTCGACGTTACCAGCATTGATTGTGGAAGTTGAGCAGTACTTGGAGCCATCACAGGTGGACACAAGGTGTCACTAGCTTTGGTTCAACTAAGGGCGCTTTCGTCGGCATTTGCCTCCCTACTGTGGCTGGTGCAGGTATAGGCAACGGTGTGAGTAAGGAAATTGGGGCAAGTGATGGCGAAGTGAGCGGTTTCGGAAGGCGGTAATCACGTAGAAGGTGCTTGTGTCGGCGTCGGTACACGTAAAGCGGGTTGATTCGACGATATCAGTGCTATCCTAGGCAGCGAGGTATTCAATAGCCTGAGTACGAGCAGTGTCGGAGATGAAGTTTCCAGACCCGGCACTCTCACTGAAGGTGCTTTGGTCGGTAATGAGAACCTAATACAGGTGGAACCGAAGAGTCCTCCAGCATTGCTGTCGGCTGCTCCATCGTCGAAGAGGTTGCCGCCGTCGATACCCGCGGCACCGTATCATGAGTGGCAATATTGATCTAAGATCCTTGTGCTGGCGTCCTTGAAATCAGCACGGATGGACCAGACTTGATTGGCGCTGGAGTCGGCAGCTGTACTGTGGAACACGTCGGAACAGCGGGTGGCGTGTGCGAAGCTGGTGCTTCGCTGGAAGGTCGGGTCAGTAATGGAGTGATCAGCGAAGATGAAACTGGAGTACCTGGTACTGATGCGGGAAGCTGCGTAGTTGAAGACGTGGGTTCCACCACCGGCGGGGACGGTGTATCCGGTAGCTGAGCGTTACGTGAAGGCGCTTCGGTCCGCGTGGAAGTACCAAATGATGACGGAAATGGCGTGGGTACCTTAGCCCAACCAGGCGCATTAGTTAAAGATCCTCCGGCCGGCGTCGGTGTAATCAGTACGGGTAGACCGGCACTGATCGGCGCTGGAGTGGGCAACGATACTGTCGCAGGCATCGGAGCCATTGTTTCAGGGAACGGCGATTGAAAAACTGGTGCTTGGCTGGAAAATTGGGTTGGAAGTAGAACCGTCAATGAAGATGGAACCGGCGTGGCCGGCAGAGACGCAGGAAGCGTCGTCGTTGAAGACGCTGGTGGGACTTCTGTTGGGGATATTGTGTTCGGCAGTTGCAGTTCGGGCGAAGGCACTTGAGTCAGCGTTGGGGTGCCGAGGGTGGCAGGTGCTGACGTGGGTGGCGTGGACGTGGAAGATGGCACCGGCGTGGGTGACATCGATGCGGGGAGAATCGTCGTCGAAGACGTTGGTGCGGGTGGCACAAATACGGGAAGATTCGTCGTTGACGACGTTGGAATATTTGACGGGGATGGTGTGTCCGGTAGCTGCATTTCGGGTGAAGGCGCTTGAGTCAGCGTTGGGGTACCGAAGGCGGCAGGCGTGGGCAGTGATGTAGTCGAGGGCACCGGGTTGCGCAGAGTCGGGAACACAGTTCCCAAACGCGGCGATTCCGTGAACCGTTCCTCGGTAGGTGATGGAAAAGTTGATAACGGTGGAGCCGAAGTGTCCGGCATTGGTGTTGGCGGATTCATCGGCAGAGGCGTTGGTGCTCCCATTACCGGTGGCACCGTAGCTAAACCTGGCGCATTGGTCGAACGTTCTTCATCTGGCGCCGGTGTCATGAGTACAGGTGGATCGAAACGGATCGGATATGGAGACGGCAGCTGTACTGTCGAAGGCATCGGGGCCATGGTTGTAGGGGGTGGCGTGTGCAAAACTGGTGCTTGGCTGGAAATTTGGGTCGGTATTTGCGTGGGCGTGGAAGATGACACCGGCGTGGGTAGCACCGATGACGGAAGTGTCGTTTTGGAATATGAAGGTGCGACTTCTGTCGGGGACGGTGTGCCCAATGGCTGCGTTTCGAGTGAAGGAACCTGGGTCAGCGTTGGGGTACCGAAGGCGGCAGGTGCTGGCGTGGGCGGCGGTGTAGTCCGGGGCACCGGGTCGTGCAGGGTCGGAGACATGGTTTCCAATCCCGGCGACCCTGTAAACAGTTCCTCGGTCGTTGATGGGGAACTTGGTACCGGTCGAACCGAAGTGTTCGGCATTGGTGTCGGTGGATGCATCGTCGGAGGCATTTGCGCCACCGTTACCGGTGGCTCCGTAGAACTAGGCGCATTGGTGGGACGCTCTTGAGATGGCGTCGGTGTATCTAGTACAGGAGGACCGGAACTGATTGGCACTGGAGTAGGCAGATATACTGTCGCAGGCGTCGGGGCCATGGTTGCAGGGGGTGGCGTATGCCATCCGGCAGCTTTGCTGGAAGATTGGGTAGGGACAAGCGTGGACGTGGAAGATGGCACCGGCGTGGGTGACATCGATGCGGGGAGAATCGTCGTCGAAGACGTTGGTGCGGGTGGCACAAATACGGGAAGATTCGTCGTTGACGACGTTGGAATATTTGACGGGGATGGTGTGTCCGGTAGCTGCATTTCGGGTGAAGGCGCTTGAGTCAGCGTTGGGGTACCGAAGGCGGCAGGCGTGGGCAGTGATGTAGTCGAGGGCACCGGGTTGCGCAGAGTCGGGAACACAGTTCCCAAACGCGGCGATTCCGTGAACCGTTCCTCGGTAGGTGATGGAAAAGTTGATAACGGTGGAGCCGAAGTGTCCGGCATTGGTGTTGGCGGATTCATCGGCAGAGGCGTTGGTGCTCCCATTACCGGTGGCACCGTAGCTAAACCTGGCGCATTGGTCGAACGTTCTTCATCTGGCGCCGGTGTCATGAGTACAGGTGGATCGAAACGGATCGGATATGGAGACGGCAGCTGTACTGTCGAAGGCATCGGGGCCATGGTTGTAGGGGGTGGCGTGTGCAAAACTGGTGCTTGGCTGGAAATTTGGGTCGGAATTTGCGTGGGCGTGGAAGATGACACCGGCATGGGTAGCACCGATGACGGAAGTGTCGTTCTGGAATATGAAGGTGCGACTTCTGTCGGGGACGGTGTGCCCAATGACTGCGTTTCGAGTGAAGGAACCTGGGTCAGCGTTGGGGTACCGAAGGCGGCAGGTGCTGGCGTGGGCGGCGGTGTAGTCCGGGGCACCGGGTCGCGCAGGGTCGGGGACATGGTTCCCAATCCCGGCGACCCTGTAAACAGTTTCTCGGTCGGTGATGGGGAACTTGGTACCGGTCGAACCGAAGTATTCGGCATTGGTGTCGGTGGATGCATCGTCGGAGGCATTGGCGCCACCGTTACCGGTGGCTCCGTAGAACTAGGCGCATTGGTGGGACGTTCTTGAGATGGCGTCGGTGTATCTAGTACAGGAGGACCGGAACTGATTGGCGCTGGAGTAGGCAGATATACTGTCGCAGGCGTCGGGGCCATGGTTGCAGGGGGTGGCGTATGCCATCCGGCAGCTTTGCTGGAAGATTGGGTAGGGACAAGCGTGGACGTGGAAGATGGCACCGGCGTGGGTGACATCGATGCGGGGAGAATCGTCGTTGAAGACGTTGGTGCGGGTGGCACAAATACGGGAAGATTCGTCGTTGACGACGTTGGTGAAATATTTGACGGGGATGGTGTTTCCAGTAGCTGCATTTCGGGTGAAGGCGCTTGAGTCAGCGTTGGGGTACCGAAGGCGGCAGGCGTGGGCAGTGATGTAGTCGAGGGCACCGGGTTGCGCAGAGTCGGGAACACAGTTCCCAAACGCGGCGATTCCGTGAACCGTTCCTCGGTAGGTGATGGAAAAGTTGATAACGGTGGAGCCGAAGTGTCCGGCATTGGTTTTGGCGGATTCATCGGCAGAGGCGTTGGTGCTCCCACTACCGGTGGCACCGTAGCTAAACCTGGCGCATTGGTCGAACGTTCTTCAGCTGGCGTCGGTGTCATGAGTACGGGTGGATCGAAACGGATCGGATATGGAGACGGCAGCTGTACTGTCGAAGGCGTCGGGGCCATGGTTGCAGGGGGCGGCGTGTGAAAAACTGGTGCTTGGCTGGAAATTTGGGTCGGAAATGGTGTGGTCGTTGAAGACGGTGTCGGCGTGGGTGGCGCAGATGCAGGAAGCGTCGTTGTTGACGATGAAGGCGCGACTTCTGTCGGGGAAGGTATGTCCGGTAGCTTCGTTCCGGTTAAAGGCGCTTGTGTCAGCGTTGGGGTACTAAAAGCAGCCGGTGCTGGCGTCGGCAGCGGTGTAGTCGGGGGCACCGGGTGGCGCCGGGTCGGGGACAAAGTTGCCAAACCCGGCGATTCTAGAACCGGTATCTCGGTCGGTGATAGGGAAATTGATATCGGTGAAACCGAAGTGTCCGGCATTGGGGTCTGCGGATGCATCGTCGGAGGCACGGGTGCCACCGTGACGGGCGGCACCGTAGACAAACCTGGCGCATTGGGCGAACGTTCTTGAGCTGGCGTCGGTGTAATCAGTACGGGTGGACCGAAACTGATCGGCACTGGAGTAGGCAGCTGTACTGTCGCAGGCATTGGGGCCATGGTTGCAAGGGGTCGTGTGGGGGAAGCTGGTACTGCGCTAGGGGGTTGGGTAGGTGTCGGCATGGTTGTTGACCATGGAACCAGCGTGTACGACACCGGCGCGGGAAATGTCGTCGGTGGAGACGCTGGTGCGACCCCTGTTGGAGACGATGTGTTGGGTGGCTGTTTTTCAAGCGAAGGCGCTTGAGTCGGCGTTGGGTTACCAAAGGCGGCTGGTACTGGCGTCGGCCGCGGTGTAGTCGAGGCAATAGGAGCCATTGGTGTCGGTGTTGACGCTTTCGAAATTGGTGCTCCTGTGGACGGCGCAAGTGTTGGGGTCTGTACCCGTGATACCGTAGGGTCCGGCGTCGCCGGTATTTCTGTGGGCAGCGACGTCGTCAAAGGCACCGTTGCAACAGGTGTCGGTGCTCCGGTGAAAGGTACCCTTGTCGCCCCCGTTGGTACCATCTGTACACTTGGCGCATTGGTGGAAAGTTTTTGTGTCGGCAGACCCACAGCGGCCGGTGCTTGTGTTGCCACGGGTTTGACCTTTGTCGGCGACATTGTTTTCTGGACTGAAGGTTTGGTCGACAGCGCTTCTATCGGCATCGGTGAAGGCAATACCGGTGGATCTGACATGGTCGGCAATGACGTTGGTGGTTGCGTCGTTAACGATGTCGGTGCCGTGGTTGTCGACGGCGGTACGTTCAAACGGGGAGCTTCCGTGAAAAGATCGTCTGTCGGCGCTGGCGATAACATCACCGGCGTCTCCGATATCGCCAGGTCTGGTGATGGCTGCTGGGTTGCTAACTCTACAGGTATCATCGCTGTCGGTGACAATGTTAACGACGGTGGCTCTCCTGCCAAAGGCCCTTGTGTGGGCGTCAGCGTGCCTGATATTGGTGTTCCCAACGCTGCCGGCGCTTGTGTTGACACCGGTCTGACCGTTCCCGGGCTCGGTGGCAGCGCTGGCGCTATGGCCGAAGGCGCATGTGTCGGTATCAACAATATTATTGCAGGCGGATCGGACGTGGTCGGTAGTATCGTGGGCGACTCGGTCTTAAGTGACGTAGGTGCAATCATAGTAGGTGTAATTGTTTGCAGATGTGGCGATTCTGTCACAGGAGCGTCAATCGGAGCTGACGAGAGCATTACTGGCGGATCTGATGCCACCACCTCTGGTGTTGGAAGCTGGGTCGCTAAGCTTACCGGTGCCACCGTTGTCGGTAACGGTGTTGTCACCGTTGCTGGAAGCTGGGTCGCTAAGCTTACCGGTGCCACCGTTGTCGGTAACGGTGTTGTCACTGTTGTCGGTGACGGTGTTGTCACTGTCGTTGGTGATAGTTTCGTCACTATTGTCGGTGACGGTGTTTTCACTGTCGTTGGTGATAGTTTTGTCACTACTGTCGGTGACGGTGTTGTCATCGTTGTCGATGACGATTTCGTCACCGTCGTCGGTGAGAGTGTTTCCGGCAGCGTCGGTTCTGACGAACGTGCTCGTGTAGGCGTAAGGGTGTTCAATACCCGTGGACCCGACGTGGCTGGTACTTGCGTTGCTACTGGCCCGACAGTTGCTGGGGTAGGTGTTCCAGAAGCTGGCGTTGCCGTCGAAAGCACATGTGTCGGCATCGCCGAAGCCCATACCGGTGGGTCAGAAGTCTTCTCCAGAGACGTGGGTGGCTGTGCTGTTGATGGTACCGGTGCACTTGTCTCTGGCGATAGTGATTCTAGTCGGGGCGCTGCCGTCGAAGGCTTCTCCGTTGGCTCCAGCGACAGCATTACCGGCCGATCTGAAATGCCCAACTCTGGTGTTGGCAGCTGGGTAGCCAACTCTACCGGCGCCTCCGGTGTCGGAGACAGTGTTTTCGTCGTTGTTTCTCCTGACGAAGGCGCTTGTGTGGGTGACAGCGTGCTCGATATCGGTGGCCTCGACGTGGCCGGTGCTTTTGTGGCCACCGGTCCGACCGTTGCCGGGGTCGTCGTTCCCAGAACGGGCGCATTCGTCAAAGGCACTTGTGTTGACATTGGAGAAATCAATACCGGTGACGTAGACGCGCTCGATTCTGGTGTGGGTGGCTGCATCGTTGATGGAACGGTTGATACCGTAGCTGGTTGTATCGTTTCCAACCTCGGCGCTTCCGTCAAACGACCGTTCGTCGGCGCCAGCGATAGCATTACCGGCTGATCTGATATCACCAGCTCCGGTGTCGGCAACTGGGTCGTCAACTCTATCTGCGTCGCTGTTGTCGGTGACACTGTTTCTGGCAGCGTTGTGTCTGCCGACGGCGCTTGTGTGGGCACCATCGTGCTCGATATTGGTGGACTTGACGTGGCCGGTGGTATTGCTGCTGCCGGTCCGAACATTGTCGGGGCCGATGTTGCAAGATCTGGAGCTTTGGTCGAAGGCACGTGTGTCGGCATCAGCGAAATATATACAGGTGCATCGGACGTCGTCGGTAATGGCGTCGGTACCTGTGTCGTTGACGGCGTCGCTGTCACTGTACCAGGCGACGGCGTTTCTAGGAGCGGCGCTGCTGTCAGAGAAGCGTCCGTCGGTGCCAGTGAGAGCATTTCCGGCTGACTCGAAAACACGATATCCTGTGTTGGCAACTGGGTCGCCAACTCTGTCGGCGCCACCGTCATTGACGACACTGTTTCCGGCAGCGTCGGTTCTGACGAAGGTGCTATTGCGGGCGCCAGCGTGCGCTGTATAGGCGGAATCGACGTGGTCGGTGCTTGCGTTTCCTCCGGTCCGACTGTTGGCGTGGTCGATGATCTCAGAGCTGGCGCATTCGTCAAACGCGCTTGGGTTGGCATAGGGGAAGCCAACACCGGTGAACCAGACGTGTTCGTCACCGGTGTGGGTGACTGCGTCGTTGATGGCAACGGTGTCACTGTAGCTGGTTGCAGTGTTTTCATCCGCGGCGCTTCCGTAATAGGCACTTCCGTCGGCGCCAGAGATAGCATAACCGGCCGATCGGATATCACCACCTCTGGTGTTGGCAGCTGGGTTGACAATGCTACCGGCCCCACCGTTGTCGGTGGCGGCGTTTCCGACGCCGTTACTTCTGCCGATGGTGATTGTGTAGGCGTTAGTGTGCGTGATACTGGAATGCCCGACGAGTCCGGTGTTTGCGTTGCCACTGGTCCGACCGTTGCCGGGGTCGTCGTGACAAGGGGTGGTGTAGTATTTAACGGCGCTCGCGTCGCCATCGGTGAAGCCCATACGGGTGAGCCAGACGCGTTTTGTAATGGCGTAGGGGGCGGTGCTGTTGATGATGCCGGTGCACCTGTCTCCGGTGAAAATGTGTGCAAGCGCGGTGTTTCCGTTCGAGAAGCGTCCGTCGGCGCCTGAGATAGCCTTACAGGCCCCTCCGATGTACCCAGCTCTGGTGTCGGCAGCTGGGTAGCCAACTCTACCGGCGCCTCCGGTGTCGGAGACAGTGTTTTCGTCGTTGTTTCTCCTGACGAAGGCGCTTGTGTGGGTGACAGCGTGCTCGATATCGGTGGCCTCGACGTGGCCGGTGCTTTTGTGGCCACCGGTCCGACCGTTGCCGGGGTCGTCGTTCCCAGAACGGGCGCATTCGTCAAAGGCACTTGTGTTGACATTGGAGAAATCAATACCGGTGACGTAGACGCGCTCGATTCTGGTGTGGGTGGCTGCATCGTTGATGGAACGGTTGATACCGTAGCTGGTTGTATCGTTTCCAACCTCGGCGCTTCCGTCAAACGACCGTTCGTCGGCGCCAGCGATAGCATTACCGGCTGATCTGATATCACCAGCTCTGGTGTCGGCAACTGGGTCGTCAACTCTATCGGCGTCGCTGTTGTCGGTGACACTGTTTCTGGCAGCGTTGTGTCTGCCGACGGCGCTTGTGTGGGCACCATCGTGCTCGATATTGGTGGACTTGACGTGGCCGGTGGTATTGCTGCTGCCGGTCCGAACATTGTCGGGGCCGATGTTGCAAGATCTGGAGCTTTGGTCGAAGGCACGTGTGTCGGCATCAGCGAAATATATACAGGTGCATCGGACGTCGTCGGTAATGGCGTCGGTACCTGTGTCGTTGACGGCGTCGCTGTCACTGTACCAGGCGACGGCGTTTCTAGGAGCGGCGCTGCTGTCAGAGAAGCGTCCGTCGGTGCCAGTGAGAGCATTTCCGGCTGACTCGAAAACACGATATCCTGTGTTGGCAACTGGGTCGCCAACTCTGTCGGCGCCACCGTCATTGACGACACTGTTTCCGGCAGCGTCGGTTCTGACGAAGGTGCTATTGCGGGCGCCAGCGTGCGCTGTATAGGCGGAATCGACGTGGTCGGTGCTTGCGTTTCCTCCGGTCCGACTGTTGGCGTGGTCGATGATCTCAGAGCTGGCGCATTCGTCAAACGCGCTTGGGTTGGCATAGGGGAAGCCAACACCGGTGAACCAGACGTGTTCGTCACCGGTGTGGGTGACTGCGTCGTTGATGGCAACGGTGTCACTGTAGCTGGTTGCAGTGTTTTCATCCGCGGCGCTTCCGTAATAGGCACTTCCGTCGGCGCCAGAGATAGCATAACCGGCCGATCGGATATCACCACCTCTGGTGTTGGCAGCTGGGTTGACAATGCTACCGGCCCCACCGTTGTCGGTGGCGGCGTTTCCGACGCCGTTACTTCTGCCGATGGTGATTGTGTAGGCGTTAGTGTGCGTGATACTGGAATGCCCGACGAGTCCGGTGTTTGCGTTGCCACTGGTCCGACCGTTGCCGGGGTCGTCGTGACAAGGGGTGGTGTAGTATTTAACGGCGCTCGCGTCGCCATCGGTGAAGCCCATACGGGTGAGCCAGACGCGTTTTGTAATGGCGTAGGGGGCGGTGCTGTTGATGATGCCGGTGCACCTGTCTCCGGTGAAAATGTGTGCAAGCGCGGTGTTTCCGTTCGAGAAGCGTCCGTCGGCGCCTGAGATAGCCTTACAGGCCCCTCCGATGTACCCAGCTCTGGTGTCGGCAGCTGGGTAGCCAACTCTACCGGCGCCTCCGGTGTCGGAGACAGTGTTTTCGTCGTTGTTTCTCCTGACGAAGGCGCTTGTGTGGGTGACAGCGTGCTCGATATCGGTGGCCTCGACGTGGCCGGTGCTTTTGTGGCCACCGGTCCGACCGTTGCCGGGGTCGTCGTTCCCAGAACGGGCGCATTCGTCAAAGGCACTTGTGTTGACATTGGAGAAATCAATACCGGTGACGTAGACGCGCTCGATTCTGGTGTGGGTGGCTGCATCGTTGATGGAACGGTTGATACCGTAGCTGGTTGTATCGTTTCCAACCTCGGCGCTTCCGTCAAACGACCGTTCGTCGGCGCCAGCGATAGCATTACCGGCTGATCTGATATCACCAGCTCTGGTGTCGGCAACTGGGTCGTCAACTCTATCGGCGTCGCTGTTGTCGGTGACACTGTTTCTGGCAGCGTTGTGTCTGCCGACGGCGCTTGTGTGGGCACCATCGTGCTCGATATTGGTGGACTTGACGTGGCCGGTGGTATTGCTGCTGCCGGTCCGAACATTGTCGGGGCCGATGTTGCAAGATCTGGAGCTTTGGTCGAAGGCACGTGTGTCGGCATCAGCGAAATATATACAGGTGCATCGGACGTCGTCGGTAATGGCGTCGGTACCTGTGTCGTTGACGGCGTCGCTGTCACTGTACCAGGCGACGGCGTTTCTAGGAGCGGCGCTGCTGTCAGAGAAGCGTCCGTCGGTGCCAGTGAGAGCATTTCCGGCTGACTCGAAAACACGATATCCTGTGTTGGCAACTGGGTCGCCAACTCTGTCGGCGCCACCGTCATTGACGACACTGTTTCCGGCAGCGTCGGTTCTGACGAAGGTGCTATTGCGGGCGCCAGCGTGCGCTGTATAGGCGGAATCGACGTGGTCGGTGCTTGCGTTTCCTCCGGTCCGACTGTTGGCGTGGTCGATGATCTCAGAGCTGGCGCATTCGTCAAACGCGCTTGGGTTGGCATAGGGGAAGCCAACACCGGTGAACCAGACGTGTTCGTCACCGGTGTGGGTGACTGCGTCGTTGATGGCAACGGTGTCACTGTAGCTGGTTGCAGTGTTTTCATCCGCGGCGCTTCCGTAATAGGCACTTCCGTCGGCGCCAGAGATAGCATAACCGGCCGATCGGATATCACCACCTCTGGTGTTGGCAGCTGGGTTGACAATGCTACCGGCCCCACCGTTGTCGGTGGCGGCGTTTCCGACGCCGTTACTTCTGCCGATGGTGATTGTGTAGGCGTTAGTGTGCGTGATACTGGAATGCCCGACGAGTCCGGTGTTTGCGTTGCCACTGGTCCGACCGTTGCCGGGGTCGTCGTGACAAGGGGTGGTGTAGTATTTAACGGCGCTCGCGTCGCCATCGGTGAAGCCCATACGGGTGAGCCAGACGCGTTTTGTAATGGCGTAGGGGGCGGTGCTGTTGATGATGCCGGTGCACCTGTCTCCGGTGAAAATGTGTGCAAGCGCGGTGTTTCCGTTCGAGAAGCGTCCGTCGGCGCCTGAGATAGCCTTACAGGCCCCTCCGATGTACCCAGCTCTGGTGTCGGCAGCTGGGTAGCCAACTCTACCGGCGCCTCCGGTGTCGGAGACAGTGTTTTCGTCGTTGTTTCTCCTGACGAAGGCGCTTGTGTGGGTGACAGCGTGCTCGATATCGGTGGCCTCGACGTGGCCGGTGCTTTTGTGGCCACCGGTCCGACCGTTGCCGGGGTCGTCGTTCCCAGAACGGGCGCATTCGTCAAAGGCACTTGTGTTGACATTGGAGAAATCAATACCGGTGACGTAGACGCGCTCGATTCTGGTGTGGGTGGCTGCATCGTTGATGGAACGGTTGATACCGTAGCTGGTTGTATCGTTTCCAACCTCGGCGCTTCCGTCAAACGACCGTTCGTCGGCGCCAGCGATAGCATTACCGGCTGATCTGATATCACCAGCTCTGGTGTCGGCAACTGGGTCGTCAACTCTATCGGCGTCGCTGTTGTCGGTGACACTGTTTCTGGCAGCGTTGTGTCTGCCGACGGCGCTTGTGTGGGCACCATCGTGCTCGATATTGGTGGACTTGACGTGGCCGGTGGTATTGCTGCTGCCGGTCCGAACATTGTCGGGGCCGATGTTGCAAGATCTGGAGCTTTGGTCGAAGGCACGTGTGTCGGCATCAGCGAAATATATACAGGTGCATCGGACGTCGTCGGTAATGGCGTCGGTACCTGTGTCGTTGACGGCGTCGCTGTCACTGTACCAGGCGACGGCGTTTCTAGGAGCGGCGCTGCTGTCAGAGAAGCGTCCGTCGGTGCCAGTGAGAGCATTTCCGGCTGACTCGAAAACACGATATCCTGTGTTGGCAACTGGGTCGCCAACTCTGTCGGCGCCACCGTCATTGACGACACTGTTTCCGGCAGCGTCGGTTCTGACGAAGGTGCTATTGCGGGCGCCAGCGTGCGCTGTATAGGCGGAATCGACGTGGTCGGTGCTTGCGTTTCCTCCGGTCCGACTGTTGGCGTGGTCGATGATCTCAGAGCTGGCGCATTCGTCAAACGCGCTTGGGTTGGCATAGGGGAAGCCAACACCGGTGAACCAGACGTGTTCGTCACCGGTGTGGGTGACTGCGTCGTTGATGGCAACGGTGTCACTGTAGCTGGTTGCAGTGTTTTCATCCGCGGCGCTTCCGTAATAGGCACTTCCGTCGGCGCCAGAGATAGCATAACCGGCCGATCGGATATCACCACCTCTGGTGTTGGCAGCTGGGTTGACAATGCTACCGGCCCCACCGTTGTCGGTGGCGGCGTTTCCGACGCCGTTACTTCTGCCGATGGTGATTGTGTAGGCGTTAGTGTGCGTGATACTGGAATGCCCGACGAGTCCGGTGTTTGCGTTGCCACTGGTCCGACCGTTGCCGGGGTCGTCGTGACAAGGGGTGGTGTAGTATTTAACGGCGCTCGCGTCGCCATCGGTGAAGCCCATACGGGTGAGCCAGACGCGTTTTGTAATGGCGTAGGGGGCGGTGCTGTTGATGATGCCGGTGCACCTGTCTCCGGTGAAAATGTGTGCAAGCGCGGTGTTTCCGTTCGAGAAGCGTCAGTCGGCGCCTGAGATAGCCTTACAGGCCCCTCCGATGTACCCAGCTCTGGTGTCGGCAGCAGGGTAGCCAACTCTACCGGCGCCTCCGGTGTCGGAGACAGTGTTTTCGTCGTTGTTTCTCCTGACGAAGGCGCTTGTGTGGGTGACAGCGTGCTCGATATTGGTGACGTGGCCGGTGTTTGTGTGGCCACCGGTCCGACCGTTGCCGGAGTCAGTGGTCGCAAACCTGGCGTATCGGTAATAGGCGCTTGTGTCGGCATCGGAGAGGTCAGTGCTGGTGACCCAGACGTGTTCGATAGTGGTGTGGGTGGTTGCGTCGTTGACGGCACCGGTGTTGCTGTCGCTGATTGAAATGTTTCCACAAGCGGCGTATCCGTCACAGGGACGTCCGTCGGCGCCGGCGATAGAATAACCGGGGGATTCGATATCACCAGCTCCGGCGTTGGCAGCGGGGTTGCCAACTCCTCTGGCGCCGCTGTTGTTGGTGACAGTGCTTCCGAAGGCGTCGTTTTTGCCGACGGTGCCTGGGTAGGCCCCAGCGTGCTCGACATCGGTGCACTCGACGTGGCCGGTGCTTGTGATGCCACCGGTCTGACCGTTACCGGGGTTGGTGTTCCCAAACCCGGCGTATTGGTAAAAGGAGCTTGGGTCGGCATATGACTGGGCAATACCGATGAATCAGACGTGTCCGGTAATCGTGTGGGTAGTTGTGTCGTTGAGAGCACCGGTGTTGGTGTCGCCGGTTGAAATGTTTTCACCCGCGGCGCTTCCGTCAGAGGAACGTATTTGGGCGCCGGCGATAGCGTAATCGGCGAATACGATATTACAAGCTCTGGTGTTGGCAGCTGGGTTGCCAACTCTACCGTCGTCTTCGTTGTCGGTGACACTGTTTCCAACGCCGTCTCTGCTGCCGAAGGGTCTTGTGTAGGCGTCAGCGTGCTCGATATCGGAAAATACGATGCCATAGAAACTTTTGTCGGTACCTCCTTGGTTGTAGGCGTTGGTGCCATCATTGCCGGCGTCGATGTCTCCGGAACTAGCGCCTCGATTGAGGGCGCTTGTGTTGGCACTGTTGTCGATGGTATCGGTGTTGGTGGCCGTGTCACCACACAAGTCGGAATTGGAGGTGATAGAGCAGCAACTGGCGATGGCGCTGGCACTGATGTAGTCATTGGGGGGGGGAGACGTGATCAACGCGTCAACTTGCAGACGTAAAAAAATGATACAGGTGGAAACACCAGAGACGTCACGTCGATTTGTCGCGCCTAGCGTAAGCAGATTTTCATCTCAACCTGCTTACCAACTGGGCCATGGTACGGTCGAAGTTGCACGGTTGAGCTCAAACATTCCCGCTGGCGGGGCTGCTCAACCGACGAGATAAAAAAGGGGTCTGATATACACTTTTCCCAATGAGTCGTTAGATACCTAACCCACGGGATTGTATATCGAACTCCCTCTACATTTTTTCTCAAACCCCGTTGATGGGCGGGGAGCAGAGCTCCTCAAATGGGGATCTTCAGAAAATGAAGGACCTAGCTTTAGGGTAGGAGAGCCAAACACAGTACCAGTGCCAAGACAGCGCCAGGTCAGATCTCAAGTGCATTCGTACAGGCGTGGACCCACACAATAAACTCTACAGAATCTCACAACGTAAGCTGCAGCTCACCTCCACAGCAAACCCTCTCGCCACACAAGGGATGCCTTTCGTTGTCTCCGAAGGTGCACCCAACCAGTAACGTATCGTACCCAGCCGGACAATCTCGCGGGTATCCTTTGCAGCTGTACACGTCGGTTTCTTCGGGGGTCACACCGAACCAAACGAGGGAACAAAAGGTGACAACCGAGCAGCGTCGGTCTATGGCCGTGGTAACTTCATAATTTGTTGGCCGCAGCTGGCATAAGTAAGGGCGGTTCATTGCAAATACGAAAAGTATACTCCTACGTCATACTGGCCAAAACGCCCATTCACCGCCCGGAAATGCCGGCGGACGAAAGGAACCGTGTTCGAGTCTGCACACGTACACTTCATGTTCGTGTGCCAATCAGCACGCGGTAGGGATGCAGTGGAAATGTATGGGCTCCTTACACGAGGAGCTCAACTAGTCTCACCCGTAACATGACTCCGAAGGCATTTGCTCGAACAATCCAACCAACACGTGTATGCGTTAGTACTAAAAAATATATGCTGGTATAAGTGTCAGACTAACCGGCAGTTCCTCGCTTGAGGTCAACCGTAGCATTACCAGAAACTTTCGTTTGTTCCCAAAAGTGCTGCCCCTGCGGCGGGCTGACACGTCCATGCTGCATCATGCTGCATCAAAATAACTGTTGCAACGGAAATCATAATGCAGCACAGAATGAGCGCGTCCTTCGAAAAAAAAACACGCACAGCTAAATTGCCAAAGCTATGTTTGGGGGGTCACGCTTAAGGGCCTCTTTTCTCAGTGCCTCCAGGACGCGTGCTACGACAGAGGTGTCACTTTTCATCTAAAAAAGTTTCTGAATGACAGGGCTCCTTTAACCCAAAATCGTCTGAAGTAGTTCATTTATTTTGCATGGTTCTCGCTATGTACCTAGGCCATGGGATTTTTTCATCCGGTAGCAGTTTCGATTTTTCGCCAAATCAGTTTCGAGGGAGGTCTTGAGCTCCCAAATTGAGGAACCTGAGAAAAAATGTGGTGAACCTCTATCTTAGCACGCGTCCTGGGTCACCCGCGCGACCAACCCCCCCCGTGTTTTGGCGGTCTCTTCAGCGTTCGTCCTGTTTTAACTTCCCGATACGAACCCGCAATGGAGTGGTAGGCAACGCTGCGCCAAACGAATTGCCTAAAGTGTTGGTGTCAGCGAGGTACAGAGTCACTCGTGCTATTAATAGTGGCTTAGACACGGCAGTAAAAATGGGGGTACCTCCCTGCCGTCGCCTTGGCCTAAACCAGCCTCCAGATCAGCTAAGAGCCGACGTAGTTTGGCGACAACTTAAGCAACTTATATTATCGCCTATGGCGCACATCACAATCTAAACCATTTTCAACAGTAGATCTTCTGCCATCCGTTTTGAGACGCTGTGCAAGATGGCTACATTTGAAGTACAGCTCCAATCCGGGAACTACGCATTAGATCATGCAGATAGCTCGCCCCTTCCCCCCCGGGTGACATGAGCTAGATCGCAAATGTATGTTCTGCAAGGTCTAGAACATGATCAGGTAATCGGTGATCTATCCGATGAGAGAATGCTTCTGACCTCGTGGTTTGCAGCACGTGTCGTCGCTGCACTGTTCGAAGTCGCCTTCCTCGGCCCGATAGTCGTCGGAAGAATCGGGATGTAAGTAATCATGATAGCAGTACGGAACGGAGCTCGAGTAGTATCCCGGCCGGCAGTCCCATTGCAAGCACGAATAGTACCCTCTGCGGCCTTCTGCATATGACCCGGTTGTACCCTCGGCTACACGCAACAGTTCGAGCAAAGTGGCGAGAAAGGAGGAGACATGTGTTCATTCGTACGAGTTTCTGCCATGGGAAACAGCAAACCTGTCTTACCCTTTTGGAAGTCGCAAGGGACCATGCCCCGGTGTGCGAAGGCCGAAGGTGATTGCATTCTGCAGACCATCACACAAACACAAGACTGATGGTCGGAGTGCGCAACGCGTACCAGGTACCAGGTATGATACAGTCGTACGTTTGTATTACACATCGCCACACGTGTGAACGGTGAGCTACCGATAGGTCGTTCATGAAGTTCCACAAAGCGCGCATGGAAGCAGAAATATTCAACCGACCATGCCGTGTGGTTATTATCGCCGCTGATTACGGTTTTGTCCGCTTGTCACTACCATATATCACTACAGTATACCGTGGTGTGATTATCGGTGGAAGGCAAAACGCACGCGATATTAGTGTGACAGACTGTCCCCTGGCGTCAAATATTAGTGTTGTCATTCAACAGTAAGGGGCCGTCGTCACACCACACCGTCGAAAGCGTTGCACCCAAGGCCACCGCTCCTGTTGGGTTGATCAGCAAGCGCCGCAGAAGATACGAGAACAAATGCGACGCGTATCCCTTTGGAGTGCCCCAACTCTGGATGCGTACTTACAACGCACTCGCACAACGTTCTCGTTGGAATCTGCTGGCGTGGCTGCTTATGGCAACAAATAGTGTGGTGTTTTCGGCTTCCGAAAAAAAAAAACGTAGAGCCATCCCACGGGAAGGGTACAGCATGATCAGTCCCTGAGCTCTCCTCACATGAGCTCAAATATTATAAAAATTAAAATACACTCCAGCTGTGAGATCGAAGATTTCGTCAAAACTCATCTTTGCAACCTGTGTGTGATACTCCGATCGCGCGCATTACGAGTTGTGTGTCCTCAATGAGAATATAGGCCGGCGACTCCCCTTACAGCTACAGTGTAGCTATCAGGGTCAACAGGATGATTTTAGTCAGTCTGTGCGCGGAAACTATAAAACCCGTTTTCAAATATATCTCACCCAAAAAAAATGTTTCAAAGGCATTCGCTCGCACAACCCGACCAAGCTTCTTCTATGCCTCAGTCCTAAAAAAATGTGTACTCGTGAAATTACTTGATCACTGACTAACCGGTAGTTCCTCGCTTGAGGAGCTCATTCGGGCCGATACATTATTAGTTCATCCAACAACTGCAACCCCTACCGTGAGATGAGTCCTTCAAATGCCTAAAACGTGTGAGGAATTTGTACCTTCAAGAATTACTGTAAAATGGTATTATTGTGATCCTTCTATAGTGCCGGTGCGTGCCGGCCGGAAACACCAGCACTTGTGTCGGCAAGAGGCACTACCAGGCAAACTTCAATTATTGGGTTTTCCTATCTGTGCAGAGCGAATTCACTGGCGCCAAGGCGTGCAACTGGCGCCAGTCAGTCTGTGGTTCCGACTGGCCTTCGGTTTAAACGAGAGAAGTACTAGCGACGGTCATAGGGCGGCGTTGATCTTGGAAAGGAGAACAGAAAGAAACCACCCACGCCCCAGCAAGCGATACAAATGCCACATTTTTCGTGCGTGATGGGATCACTTAAACATCGGAAGCCACAAAGCAGTCGCAATCTGCCACGTGCTACGATAGAGGTAGCACTTTCTTCTGTTTTTTTTTTCTGTATGACTTAAGACACTCCTTACCCCCAAACCGTCGGAAATCGGCCATTTTTTACTGCATCATTCTCGTTGTGTGTCTAGGCCATGTTTTTTTTTTTGTATCCGGTATCAGTCTATTTTTCTCAAAATCAGGTTTTTGGGGAGCGATCTTAAGCTCCCAAATCGAGAAACTTCCGGAAAAAAAGTGGTGCACCTGTATCGTAGCACGCGTCAATGTTATCAAGCCAAACTTAGCCAGACCATGGCGCCTCCCCAGCGGCCAACACCATCGCAAACACGGCCAGAAATATGGGGGCGCCTGTACCCTTGTACATCTCGTATTATTCTCAATAGCGTTGCTCCATCGACGGCACTTCCGCCACCTCTTCATCAACTCGTGACACGGGAAAAGCAGAGGGGTGCTACGATACGGGAGCACTCACATCTTTCTCCCGTCGTCTCGTCACGTAAAGAGTATTATACCTCAGAACAAGGCTACGGTAGGGGGGTCTATTTTTGGGGACATTTTTTTGCAGTCGCTTGGGGTCACTCGCGCTCGTGACCCCCTGTTCGTTTGCGGTATTACGCTTTAGCGCTGTTTTAGTTTTCCGGTGTGAACCCGCAATTGAATGGGTAGCTACGCTGTGGCAAAAAAAAAGCCTAAAGGTGTTTCGACAGCAAGGTACAGAGTGATTCGTGCTGACTTTGATACAATTATGAAAGAGCAACGCCAATAACAACATCATGGCTCAGGTACATATAAGCGCATATTATGGCGAATCACAAAATTAAAAGGTGTTGGGTAGCTAGTCAGTCGAGCGCCGGATTGCGAATGCAAATGAGTTAAAATTCACACACACACGACGTGTATTTAAATTGGTGAGATCATGCTATATTTTCCCCATCCGCTGGAGGAAAAACAAAAAACAGTGGAGGCGCCCCGTCGATCACGAACATTCCCGGAACATTCTACCCCTAGCGTAGAATACGTCAGAACTGGATGCATTTCACTCACAAGAGGAGCTCTCAGACGTCGTGCACAGCGATCGCTTATCTCGACCCTCTTTCGGCTCGTTCTTCCACCACGGGGAATGTTGTCGAGGGGCCGGATCGCGGATATCGTTGGTCACCTGGTATTGGTCAGAATCACGTCGGGAACAACAATTGTCAAGGCAAAGGCCAAGAACAAATAGATACCATCAGTGCTGTTTGTGCGAATAATGGTATCGGAAATCTCGATAAATTGGATATCGTATTCTGTCATGAACATCGAAAGAAATATATGGTGTCCCGATATCCGATTCAAACGCTATTCTTATAGAGGCGATGGGACGCCACGACAATGTCCCCTGCCGCGCTGTTGGAGGCGTCCAAGGTGGACAATTTAACGCGATGTATCAGACAGAAAACTGTCGTCGAGAGGTATTCCCATCGCAACGGGTTCGACGCTTTGACGGATCAAAGGTATGCGATGCGACGGATGAAGAAGAACTCCCGCCCACCCCGTCGGGCCGTTTTCTTTTTAATATGCACTGTCACTTGACAAAGCCATGGTAGGGGGGTCACTTTTGGGGGATTTCTCGCAGCGACTTGGGATCACTCGCGCGAGTGATCCCCTGTTCCTTTGCGGTTTTAAGCTTTCAAGCTGTTTTGATTCGCGGTATGAATCCGCAATGGAAAGTTTAGCTACGCTGCGACAAGCAAATCGCCTAGGGTCATTTTGCCAGTGGCGGAGAGTCACTCGTGTGAGTGGCTCAAACGTAGGTATTGAGAAAGGAGGTCACCCCTCCCCCGTCGTAGCCTTGGTCCTCTGCTAGCCTATTGTTCCCCAAACGTCGGCAACTATGTTGTGAGGGCACAGGGTGAACTCAGGGTTTTCGATATTCAGTAACTCGGCAGGGAGGAAGGGAGGAAGGCTGGTCTTACCGCGTTCAGATTCCGTATGTTATATATCCGATTTGTTTCCCGTCATCTGGTTCATGGGAGGTTCACCTCCAAGGCTACGGTAGACCCAAACACTATCGTAGGGGTCGGTCACTTTTGGGGCCCGCGTTTTTTTTCAGTAGCTCGGGATCACTCCCGCGAGTGAAACCCCCCGGTTTCTTCGCAGTGTAAACGTTTTCATGCCGTGGTAAAATTAGCGATATGACTTCGCAATGACATTGTAATCTACCCTGCGCCTAACAAATCGCCTAGAGTGTTTTTGCCCATGAGTTGTACAGAGGCATTTGTCCGACTGGCTCGAAATAGGGGAACCCCCCCGTACCGTAGTATCCTTGGTCGGCAGGGGATTCACGTTTGAAACCAAAGGCTACATAAGTAGGGGAGTCACGTTTAAGATCGAAGGCTACATACAGTAGGGGAGTCACGTTTAAGACCAAAGGCTGCATACAGTAGGGGGGTCAAGTTTAAGACCAAAGGCTACATACAGTGTAGGGGAGTCGGGTTTCAAGGCCAAAGGCTACATACAGTAGGGGAGTCACGTCCAGGACCTGTTCGGTTTGGTGGTGTGTTTATGTCCGTCATGTGCGATCGTTTGTGTAGTTGAGCAGACCCAACGTGATGGCAGTCAGATGGAGGATCATCGATTGCTTCGCGCCAAAATATATGTTCTAAGGTTGGATTTAATCAAGGTACCGAAGTCACGCGCAGTTATCCACCCGCATGAGTAATTAACCTCGGTAGTAAAAAGCAGAATGTAACAGTATAATACAGTACTCGTAGCCTTGGCCAATGAGGCAAGTGGTCGCGATTACAGCATGCTACCATCTGCAAGCCTTACCCGACTTATGCTCGGTGTGTGCCCGATATACTCTGACTGCGCAAGGGCCGCAAACCACGGAGCACGCGCGTTTCAATATGTGCTCTACGGTAGGACCAAGGCTACGTACGGTACAGGGGGTACCCCCATTTTCATTGCCGAGTTTGGGCCAGTCGCACGAATGTCTCTGTACCTCACGGAAAAAATACTGTAGGCGGTCTATTCGGCTCAGGGTAGATTAATATTCCGTTGTGAATTCGCATCGCTAAACTAATACAGTACTAAACGTTTAGAGTGCAAAGGAACAGGGGAGTGTCATGGGAGTGATCCCGAGCTGCTGCTGCAAAAAAATAAAAAGGACACCCCCACCGTGGCCTGAGTCGTAGGCGCTTCAGCCATCTCCTGGCTCGAGGAGTTCCACACCTTGCCCAAAGCAAAGCTGGCCGTGATAGCAACTTAGTACCCGTAGAGTTCACCCAATGAGAAAACCCCTGGTCCGGACAAGTAACACAACCAACGTCACTTTCGCTACGGGTCGGGGTAACACCGCAGTTGATGAGAGGCACCACGCGTGGGGAGGGCTCTATTTATCACACAAATCAGGACTTTTGTGAGAAAAACAGAAAGTGTAACCACATACCCATAACCAAACGGCAATGCGAAACACATACCACCTGGTGCAGTACAGTGTTCCTGACCAAGCCTACGGGAGGGGGAATAGCCCGATCATACTGACGCGTGCTACGATAGAGGTATACATTTTTATGGCTGAAATGGTTTCTGAAAGACGTGACGGGGCTCCTTAACAAAAAATCGTCGGAAACGGGCCGTTTTTGTTTTGCGCGATTCTCGCTGTGTACTTAGGCCAAGGGATGTTTCATCCGATAGCAGTGTTATTTTCGGTCCATCAAACCAGTTTTTTTGGAGAGGTCTTAAGCTCCCAAATGGAGGGACCTCACAAAAATAATTGGTGCAACTCTATCATAGCACGCGCGTCTTTTCACTATCCGAGTTTCCCCACTCGCACGAGTGACGCTGTAACTCACTGGCAAAACCACTTGAGGCTTTTTTGGGGGGGGCGAAGCATAGCTCTTACCACCCCATTGCGGATGCATATATCATAGATTAAACGGCACCAAAGCTGAAGGTCGCAAAAGAACCGGTGGGTCACTCGCGCGACTGACCTCGTGCGACTGCAAGAGAAAAAAAAGTCCCAAAAGCAACCCCCCTGCCGTAGGCACCCCCCCTTAAAATGTACCACTCTCAACAGAAATATTAGCAACCTTTACATATTAATATCAAAATAGCACGTTTATTATATTTCCGAACAGAGTGGCACCCACGCTGTCAAAAATTGTATGTATACTCGTATTGGGGTTGGCATTGGCTGGCAACGACGATGTTAAACATGCAAATCACTGCGTGAGCTAGACAACCAGGATACCGTCGTTGTTTTATTGCTTTTTTGGTTGTTACGTAGATCTCATTGTGCGGGGTGGAGAACCCTAACCCCGCACAAACAAGGGGAGTGATCGCATCACGTAGTGTGACTACGAGATATCGAGTAGTAGTGTCGTAATTGTTTCCGAACGTCCGCGTCAGTAAGAAAACGTGTGGCCGAAAAAGCGAGTACCCTATCGCAGCACCCGCCGAACGATTCTATTGGAGACAGTGGGATCCCCGATTTGATGGCGCCCCGCGTGGCATGCCGAAACAAGCGCTCTTAGCCACACATTGCTCCTATCTGTGGTGGGAAGAAAAATTTTCGTATAGGCCGTACATGCCGATCTTGACCGCTCTTAAATCCGGAGCGTTTTTATCCAGAGCGCTCTTAGATCGGGGCGGCGCTCGCTGTACGCAGATAAGATTCCAACGATATCGGCAAACGCCCTCCTCGGCTGAAGATGCCCGTCACCAAAAAACGTTTTGGTTTAAAATTTGCTACCCTACGAGCCTAGCGCTAGGGTAAATAAATGCAGCATCCCCGTCGTAGAGCGTTTCTCATAGTATCCTGTCGGCAAATGGCGTCTTTTCTGTGTAATTATCTTACCCAATTCCAGGATCGTTGGAGGTCGGCAGCACGACTGGAACCGCCTCCGCTTCCAACGAACCCTGCGTCCGCTCGTAAAGACCCGCCTCCTTCAACCGCCGGCTGAGCATTTGCTCCTGGCGGAAAACAAGAAATAATCCGGGTGTTGAGTTCGGCATGTCGTGGGGTTAGTCGTCATAAGACTCTGCCATGTATGGGCAACAACGAGAATAACCCGTCTTAACATGACATGGGTTAACCACCGTAAAAACACACCCTTCCTACGAGTAGACTGCCGTAGTTGGCTGCTGAGGCTTCTGTAGCACGTTCGACATGTTGGAGCTGCCCGAAAAACCGTGGTCGCGTCAGCACAAAGTTAGTGGTGGAGTCACCCAACGTCTGGGGTGCAGCAGATTTTTAAGAAATTTTTTCTGAGGTCCTAACATCAGTAACTAAATATCTCATCCGAAACACGACATCGAAGACATTCTTTCGCACAACCCGACCAATATTTTAAGCCCTGTACGACTACATTATTAGCTGCCAGTTGTCTGGCGGACAACTACTGATCAGGGGAATGTTTGGGCAACTAAGATGTCCCGGACAAGCGCTTTTTGAAATGTCTGCGCAACTAAGTTGCCCTGGACAACTACTACCGCGCGTGGAAAGTGAAAGTCTGCTAAGCTGTCCTGGACAACTGCCGCTTGAAATGACTGCGCAAACTACGCTGTCCTGGACACCTTCTGTGTGGAAGTCTTCGCAACTAGGTTTTCCTGGACAACTACCGGGTGGAAGCGAGCGTACACAACTACCGCTAGTAGTCGTAGATGTCAGTTGTATGTGTACAGGGTGTGCAACGTGTATATCCGCTACTGCTGTAATCCTATCAAAAAAACAAGTCGTACTTCGTGTAGTCTAGTCCTAAAATTATCATACAAAAAAAAATAGTTCCACACATGAGCTCAAACGGTCAGATTGGTCACATACACATTTCGCCACAAAATCTGCAACCCTTACCACACTACTATAGAGGGATGGAATCACTCGGCGGGTGTTTCTGGCTCTGTCGACACGGTAGCGTAGGGTTTGCTCTCTGGTAGCTTTGAAACTTCGACGGGACCTTTTCTTTTGTCAAGACACACGACATGGAATAATTCTGGAATACACCAACCCTTTCACGTTCGAGTCGAGAAAAATAAAAATGACCGTCGTACGCACGCGATGTGCGCAAACCCCGAACTGCGTATATACGAAACGTAGCACATCGAGCACGGAGCCCCCCATGCTGCACCTTGCGCTGTGCTGTCGTAAGTTTTTAGCTGTGCCGCCCATCGTTTCATGATGTATAACTTTTGGGTTGGATGACACTTCCGTCCCCGGCCGGAGTCCCACCGATATACATCGTCATCTTCTGGGATTCCTATGGAGCCCTGGCCTAATGGCGAGTTCGTTCACCCACGAAACATACGCGCTCGCTGTGATTCTAGGCTTTCTTCGGCTCGCTGTGATTCTAGGCTTTCTTCGGCGCGCTACCGCGCGCGTCTCGAGTTTTCGCTCAAAATAGTTCCCTAGGAAAAAAACGATCCTTCAACAAAAACAAATAAACGCCGATTGCCACGTCATTTTTGAGGGCGCACAGGACGGACCCACGAACAAGAATAGAACCCAGCAAGAACTTCCGGTCTACTCGTTGGAAGACATTGAGAAATTTTAGATTGGGAAGTCGTGGGGGGGGTTATGGCGTCTGCTGTTTAAGGGTTGCGCGGCACCGCTGTCGACTTACACCAAGGATGTTTTCAACACGTACGCTTAGCGGTATAATAACCCAACCTGATACGCAACAATAGCCAACGCTTGACGCCGGTGAAGATCAGTGTCAAAAGCAGTAAGATTTCCAAGCCTTCCTTCGATGTAGGATGTCTTGTTGCTGGGCTTAAGCGGTACACTGCAAGGACAGAAGGGGTAAGCGTGTCAGCGCAGAGGGTCTCGACAAAATAGCGTCCTCCATGCTGTTCGTATATACGACCTCGAAGGACAACGTCACAGAAGAAGCGAGAAATGCTCCAAGACCACAATCCCGGTGGCTGGCTGCTGATTACGTACAATAGACACTGCAGTAAAAGCCATGACGCAGGGTGACACGATAGAGGAAGCACGTTTTGGCGGGAAAGGTTTGAGAATGACGGGGATCCTTAAACCCAAATATCGCCGGAATCTCATTATATTTTCTCGCAACGCGTTTCGTTGTACATGAGAGAATACGCGACAAATTGATAGTCAAGAAACTGGGGCTGAGAGGTTTGGGCAAAAGCATACAAATTAGGGGTAAGAAATTGTGCTGAATTCCAGGAGGAAATGATAATTAGAAATCAGCGAGTGCAGGAGGGTGTGCACATAAGAAACTGCCAGTATGCACTGTAGCCCCGAATAATAAGAAACTCCCCACACACACACACATCGGGCGCCCACCCAAGCTGCGTTATCCCCAAAATCGACGTCATACCTGATTTTTGGATTACTTTTTCAAGAATTTGGATGTTTTCGCCAAACGTATCCCGTTCCCTCATCAGGTATGCAAACACCAAACATTGCAACATCCTTTTCAACCGCCGGGCGGCCGAATCGCGCCAGTGACAGGTTGTAGTGTACTGCTGTACTGCAGAACCTTGTAGAGGGTTTTAGTGCCTCGACCTGCGCTGCTGCATCGTGGCGGACGATTTGCGTTGTTGAGGGTCTACGGTGATGGACACACCCAACGACGCTTTGAGGGACCTCACGGCCCTTGCCGAGTTGGAATCGGAAGGAGGTTGATGTTGTATGTTGTTGTTCTCACATTAACTCGCACAATCAAGTCCGTGGTCACAGGACATGCTCCATTGGAGGTATTCTCGACCGGCGCACTTCTTGCAACTCAAGTAACATGTCACCAACGATCTCGGCCGTGTTGCATCCAGCACAATCAGAGTCCGTGCCGATGCCTCCTGGAGAGACGAGCTCTTGCTGTGGTCACAGACTACTAGACAGAGATACACGTTGCAAATACAGCCAGGTGATTTGACCATGCAATGCCAACAATGAACGGCAAAAACGTATGCAAAAATGTTAAGGTTATTAGTGGGGTATTAGCTGTTACAGGTGATTCGTGTCGGCGCGTTGTCGGAAGAACACGCTCTGATGACGTCGAAAAAAAAAATATGTTTACGTGCCTACCTTAGTAGTTCATCTGGGGAATTGTGAGTGAGTGATGAATGCCAGGTTTCATAATGCTGTATGTACTCGTACAACAAACGGGTCTTAACCCAATCGAAAAAAAAAACGTACTTCACGCTTTTTGCGAAAACGCCTTCATCTTTACGATAAGTTTATTATTTAAGAAACTTACTGTAAAGAAGACACACTTTGCAGGCGTGCGTTGTAAAGCTTAGTTTAGGTGGGCAATTGGTTAACCGGCCAAACGGACTATTGAATATGCCCTCTAATTGCTTAACGAATGGCGTCGTCGAGAGACATAGGCTTTTGAGTCTTCGGTTCGAATCCCACCATCCACCAAAAATAAAATTGTACGATTTTCCCCCATGTCGAATTTTGAAAAATACTCTCCGGTACACCCAGGAAGTGAAACCGCTTGGATATTGACACACATCCGCCCGTATATCCCGCCAACCTGCTGCCCCCGGGGGGGGGTGGTGTATAGCGCGGTTTGGGTAGGCAATTGAATAACCTTTGGCAAGCGGTCAAAGGGACTACGTAGTACCCTCTAATTCCTCAACACCGGTGCAAAAAAATACATCGGTTGTAGGATACTGGCGTTTTGCGCCCTATCGCGTGAAACAAGATACGAAGTATTTGATATGATGAGCAATTCTGCTGAGCCTGAAATGGAGAACATGACTTGATGAGGGTGTGATAAAAATACGGCTTCCGTTTCGTCTGTCGCGTGCTGTACCCTAGAGCATGGAGTTACTCATCGGAGAGAGCGTTCAATTTTCTCCAAACCAGTTACTGGGTGCGGTATACGCAGAGGCCCTCAACTGAGTCACCCCAACCAAGCTATCATAGGCGTGCAGCAAAAACATTTTCTGCGCTCCTACCGTGAGGAGCTCATTTTTTTTTTTTTTCACCCCATTTCTATTATCCTTGCACTACGCTCGCGCTCCCTCCCAGAGTCAGTAGCGAACTCAGATCCGGGGACACATCGCGGGCCCTTCTTCCCCCTCGCCACCACGGGGTACGTACGTGCCTTCGTTTTTTTTCGCGAGAAGAACTCAGCATTTTCTTCCCTCGCCGACTCGCGTCAAATTGCGCGCATATATACATATATATATATTATAAAAAATAAAAATACATTCCAGCTGTGAGATCGAAGATTTTGTCGAAACTCATCTTTGCAAGCTGTGTGTGATACTCCGATCGCGCGTATTGCGGGTTGTGTGTCCTCATTAAGGATACGAATAGGTCGGCGACTCCCCTTGCAACTACAGTGTGGCTATCAGGGTCAACAGGGTGATGTTGGTCAGTCTGTGCGCGGAAACTAGAAAACCTGTTTCTGAGGGGGACAAAATGTGGCAGCTGTGGAAGGAAATGCATACGTTTATCAAGTGAATCCTGTAAGTCGAATAATCGGTGAGGGTAGGGCGGAGTTTTGAAGGACGTGGGGGCCTGGTTTTGATCAAAAGGGAGCGGGGTTGGGGGGGGGACGGGCGGGGCAGCTCAATTTGTGCGTGGAAACTATAAATCCTCCAAGGGGATAAATGTGACGGTTTTGGAAAGAATACACCAGCTTATCATGTATATCCTGTAAGTCGTACAACCAGTGAGTAGAGGGCGGAGTGTTCGAGGGGGTAGGGGTGGGGTGGGGTGGGGTGGGGTGGGGTGGGGGGGGTGGGGAGGTGGGGGGTGGGGGAGGGGGGGGGGGGGGGGAAGGTTGGGGGGGCGGGGGGCGGGGGGGGGGGAAGGGAAGGGCTTTAAGTGGCGTAGATGTATTATATATATGACCCGAATGATAACTTCGAAGACAGTCGTTCTCGCAACCCAACTATGACCTATGTATGCGCTGAAACAAATTTGCTCGTAAAAATGATCGTACTAACCCATAGCGTGTTCCACAAGTGGAGGAACTCAACCGGTTAGATCGGCCAGAACCGGTTCAGCTCAAAAAGTAGAACACCTACGTGCGTTGGGATGGCTCATCTTCCCCATCAAACAGACCCTTAAAAAACAAATGATGCACCACTGCGTCGGACGAGGCCCCACGGTGGGAACCCCGAAAGCTTGAGAAAGACGCACTGGCTAGCTATTCGAACCCTAACTTCATGTTTTAACTAGATAGAGATGCCGTACAGCTTAGCCACTGAGCTGGTAGTCAGCGCTGGTGGGTATTTCGCAAAAGCGGTTTCGTGGAATCTCTATGAGTAGGAAGACTCTGTTGGTCAGATTGGCGGTGATACAATGGACGAATCCGTATGCTTGCCCCCCCCGCGACTGCGTGCCCAAGATGGGCCACGTGACTTTGAGCCATGCAACGGGTGGGCGAGTTGTATATATCCGGTGGTACGGTGATGTCTTCGCATAGTAGGGTGTTTGCGATCTCCAAACTCTGTCGGGTTGGAAAAAAACAAAAAAACTGGTATTGAAACCTTGTTGAAACCGACCAACGTAACACCAATAATAACAACCCGAGGCCCACCAACCTCGGAATACATCAGGTTGAAAACAAAAAATGGTACAAAACATGAAAACATATTTCTTTTAAACCTTAATTTCGCTCGTTTTTTCGTGGGTTGGGTTGGCCTTGAAATAATGTGACTTTTTTTCTTCTTTTTATTTCCTCCGGCGGATGGGGAAAAATAAAGCTTTAGCTCACCACACTTCCACGTATTGTCATACGCGTCGTGTGTCGATTGCTTTCGCAGCCCAACGCTAGCTGGCGCACCCTTCGGGTCCGTTCTGCGGTTTCAATAGGAATATCACATGTATTCCTGCCCAACCAAGGTGGAGATCTCGGGAACACCCTATAAATATTATATACCAGGGGAGGGGACGGTTGCGACCCTGGTATACCGACCAAAACATATTTGATAAAAATTGAAAAACGTCAGCTGTGAGTACGACCGATTGAATGATTGAAACTCAACTTTGCAAGCTGCGTGGTACATGTGTATGTTTCGCAAATATAAAATAGGCGCACATTTATAAATACAAAGTAGTGCGATCTTAGATCCGAGGCTTTGGCGCTCCTTAAACCGGAAATCGCCGGAAGAACACCATTCTTGTTTTGCAACATGAGGACGTTTTTCGCACCTAGGCCACCATGGGTTTGGTCATCGGGTAGCACTTTTTCGGTTTACCCAAAACATGCTTTCTGGGGGTGAGGTACAGAGCTCCTCACGTGAGGCGGCCACACCTCGGAACAAGAGCATGTGTGCACCTTTCCCGTAGCATGTATCCTGCTATAGCGAGGGTAGGCCAGTATCCACGCTCGAGTACCAGATATAGGGGCCACTCGCGCAAGTGGTTCTGTCTCCCTATTGAAAAATACTACAAAACTATGTCTTTTGGTCGCAGCAAAACGAACGATTTCATGGCGACGGTGTTGCATGTCGCGAAGCTTAATAGACATGCAAGGAAAAACGGTACCCTGATATTCCAAGCTGGAAGACTGATCCCCCCCCATATCATTGGTCTCTGTGTAGGGGGATGAACAAGATATCGTACAATCCCGCGCGCTGACGGCACTGTTGGCGAGAAGAGAACAGTCCGGGCGATATTTCGAGGGTATTTATGCTACAGCAGTATATTGGGAATGATCGGACGTAGCTAGCGTTGAAGCGGACCAAAGAGCCGGCGCCTGGATGTCGATCCCGACGCCAGCCTTGGTTAGCTGGTTTACCGCTGCAAAAACGATGCCACGCCTATTCCAAGCAGTGTGACCAGAAAACTCCGGGTGCAGATCTAAGGGGGTCGGTGACCCGTTTTCCCGACATCCGTTCGTTCTAGTGTTCCTATTAGGAGTTGCCGAGAACTGCCAGCGACATATTTCTCGCGCACAGTAACATCATGGCAGGGGATGATTGACCGTGCGGCGGCCACACATAGCACCCCTGTTGGAAACCCGATTGTCGCTTCTCGGTAGTGTCAATAAAACTCGCCCTTTCGTAGTCAGGGGAAGGCTTACAGCGAGGGAAACGTTTAATGACGAGAATTCAAGTCTAACTTGATTGATCTGATCTCCGCGAAAGTACCCATGTTTTGCGCCACGCGGTAAAAAGCGGTCGCTCCCCCATCTCCCTGTCTACCACGGAACGACTTCACCCGGACCAAGCACATAGATTCGGGGTCTAAACAGGGTCCTTACTACAGCAGTATCGTACAACTCTGTAGCACCGATTAATATAAAAAGAAACCGGGACATAACGCCATGTGCTAGACTTTAAACGTTCAAAAAAGTATGGGCTCCGCACGACCGTTTTTCGTGCCGGCTCCCGAATTTCTTACAAGTTGTAATATTTTCCTGGGCATTTCAGCCTGGGGGGTTGTTGTCAGACTTTTTCCTATTCTATGAGAGAAACTTTTCCTTTAGTGTATGTTACACCGCCGAGGTAGTTTATGTTTGGCTTCGGGGTGGAATATTCCGGTAAAAATCGTGCAGATGTCGGCAGTTGCGCGTCGCCGTGGCATAAAACAAGCTATACCAGGTACTACTTTATGCATTGTAGGTAAAGCCCACGGGCAAGGAGAACGAGCACAGCCTCAAACAACATTATAAGCAAGGGCTCGAAGTAAATACTTCAGCACCCTGATGGGACCGAAGAAACGAATACCGTCTCATGTCACACATTATGGTTACTAACGTACTTCACAGAAGCGGGTTTATTTCGTTGTTAGTGACGTGACTTGCACAGACAATAAGTACTAGTTTTATACCAGACAGGACACAGGAGGAAATTGATCAATTGCGACGGCAAGAGGAGGCAGACCATTGTTTATCGTGAAGCTAGCAGGAGGAGCAACAGCGACGCAGTACCGGTAGGAAGCTCACACGCACGTCGTTGGGAATCGGGCACGCGTACGGACACATTCTGTGATAATAATGATATTAATAGTACTGATGGAAGGGTGCTTCGTATTGTAGTCTATTGATCATAGGTAAGTTCGTTAGTTCGCCTTGTCAAGTGCGGCCTTGGACATGCCCGGCGACTAGATGTAAGGGAATAAATCATAACCAAACTGCAGAACCACAACACTTTTATGTTAAAAGGCTTGGTTTGGGTAAGCTGTTGGTAAACCTCTTGCAAGTAGTTAAACGGACTATTGATAATACCCCACTAATACCTCAACAAATGGCGTCGTCGGCAGGACCATGGGTTTTTTGGATCGTGGGTTCGAGTCCCATGTCCACCATGAATAAACTTTTTCAAACTTTCCCCATGTCGAGCTTGAAAATAACTCCCCTGTATACCCAGGATATGAAACCTCTTGGACATTGACAGAGGTCCGCCCGTATATCCGATCGACCTGCTATTCCGCCGTTTCAGGGGGGGAGAGTGTTGAAAGGCTTATGTACAGTTTGGGTAAGCTAGTGGTTAACCTTTTGCAAGTGGTCAAACGGCACTACTAACACCTTAACATTTAGGTGCCATTTTACGAACAGGACACGTAGCCTCTTTCCCCTCCGTCTCGAAAAGTGTTAAAAACGCGGCTAAGTTGCAGAGGAGCGAAACAAGTCCATGTGCGGTACGCGGTATGTACGTGGTAAGGAATGGTGTGATTCGCGTTGCGCAGGTGCCTGGTGTCATGTATCGGCGGCCTGTCCGACAGGGTAACTAAGCTGGTCCGCCTGTCTGAAAGACCGCGATACCTGGTCATTGCAGCAGTTGTTCAATTTTCAGAACAAAAATCTGCAAACCGGCTCGTATCCAACGTACGGTTTCTCTTTCCCAGGCTTGTATGCTGCGCAAAATACCAGCCAGACAGGGGGCTAAATAAAACCAAGTACAAAAAAAAACTCAAAAAAACGCGCCGTTGTCTCAATTGGCACAGAAATCACAACGCTCTCATTTTTGTTTTCGTTTTGACCTTTCTAGGAGTGTGGCTCCGTTTTCTCTATCTTGTGCGCTCCCATGGTCAGTCAATGCAGCAGAGGACAACATACACAATATGATACCAATGCTGTAGACTACACAAACACAGCATGTATGTATCTTCCGTTGGGTCGGGAGCAGCGATATACTACTTCATGCGTCGGGCTCTAAAAAAGGTTTCGTTCTCTCGTTTTGGTTTTGATTCCGTGGACTCCGTCTTAGCGTTTTTGTGCATCTGTACTGGGTGATAGATGTCACGTTTTTTGCGTCCAACAACGTCCTACTCGTACCATAGCGCGCCCAGGTTCCGGACGTTTAATAAAAACTAGAAAGATAACACACGTACCATATAGCAGATGCTACACGAAATAGCACGCACATAAACCGGAGATGTAGATGATGTGCAGTGCGCGCACACCAATACTACTAGTTGTTTTCATGTTTTTTCGCTTCCAACTCAACTCGGGGAAAGCTTAACCCCTGCGGCCTTTTGGACAAGCTGCGGTCGCACATGCCCCGCCCCCCCGCACCCCCCCATACCACGTAGTGTTCATGGCAAGGCACCCACGAGGAAGTTGCATAGTACTCCTATTATTGCTGTCTCTGGAAAGAGTCATACCGGAAAAAGAACTAACTCATTGAAGCTGTAATCATTATGCAAGTCCGCCTTAAAAGCGGTTCATAATAGGATGCAGCTAACCCTTCGCGCGACTCATCGAACACCTCACGGCTCTTCGAGCTTGGTGCAAGCAATACCTGTTTGGTCGGTTAAAACCCGGCATGCTCCGTCCCGGTATTTGTAGCGATGCGAGGGTCTATGGTCATACGACGGCGGCCATGCATGAGCATCAACTACACCCCCCCCCCCCGTCACTTTGTTACTCGCCGAACACCTCACCGCGCTTCGCGCTTGGTGCATGCCATGTCTACCTGGTTCATGAAGACTCAACGTGCTCCGTCCCGGCATAGTAAGGATGCGAGGGTGTATGGCCATACGACTACGGCCATGCACACAACTCTGGCTACACCCCCCCGTGACTTTGCCTTCATGTGTTTCTATCAAGGGTTCACTTGTCCCCCTGTTAATATTCGTAATCGTCGATTTCGGTCTGGTTTGCCAACTCGCGCTCTCGCACTTTCAGTGACAGCAAAACTACTCAGCATCATTTTATTACTGCTGTTGCTGTGTCGAGGATCACGTGTTTCTGTTGGTGGTGGTGGTGTCGTTCATGTTGCTGCTTCTTCTGATGTTGCCGCTGTATTCTTATTTTATTTTCATTTTGTTTTGCTCCTCACATACCATACCACGGCATTAACTAGCTGTTGCGCTGTTGCGCGGGGGCAACATTAGGGTCAACATAACCGTTGTGCACACCTGTCGCCGCGAGGCTGGTTGCGCGCCGCGTAACACGCGATTTTGGGCGCCCGAAATTTCGCCATCGGCGAAGATTCTTGTTGCGGCTTTTTTCTTCGACGCAGGCGAAAAACAATTACGTAGTAGATTTTTATCAAAATCATCGCCCGCAGGCGAAAAAACTGCTAGGCCTATATTCGCGCATGTATCGCAATTTTTTCGCCTTCGATCAAGGCTACGGTATTATAAAAATTAAAATACACTCCAGCTGTGAGATCGAAGAATTTGTCGAAACTCATCTTAGCAAGCTGTGTGTGACACTTCGATCGCGCGTATTACGGGTTGTGTGTCCTCATTAAGAATATAGGTCGGCGACTCCCCTTGCAACTACAGTGTAGACATCAGGGTCAACAGGGTGATGTTAGGCAGTCTGCGCGTTATTGTAGTATCAAACCCCCAGTTTTCACTACCAAGTGTTCACTATTAATATCATACTGTCACACTCGCGCGAATGACTCTTTGCCTCAACGACAAAAACACGTTCGGCGATTGTTTCTTCGAAGCGTAGCTAGCCACCCCTTTTCGTATTATTACCGACAAATATGTTAAACAGCACGAAAACCTATGACCGCAAGGGAGGAGGTCCTTCGGGAGCCCTCCGGGGGCCCTCTCGGGGGGGGGGGCTCTCGGGGGGGGGCTGCGGGGGGGTTGCGCGCCTGCGGCGTGCAACAGACGCCAAACCACTAATTAATTAATGCCCTGTACCATACAATCTATTATCTTCGGTTTTTTTTCTTCTCTTCCCTAGATCCGGGGTCACCACCGAGCAGGCTTTTCTCCCCCCTCGCCAACACGTCACGTCCTTCATTTATGTCGCGAGAAGGCTTCAACCCTATCTTCCCTCGACTACTCGCATCAAATTGGGCCTACATACCATGTAATATACTTGGTATAATGCATTCCCTTCGCGACACTACCAGTGCCAACAACAGTCAGTAGCACATACACAGTCAGTCAGTCGCCCCGGCGGCGTATCAGGTTTTCCTTTTCTTTTCTTTCCTTTCCTTTCCTTTATCTTCTTTTCTTTTCTTTGTTTCTTTTTCTCCAATTGACTTATGCCTGTCGTGCGTATGCGTAGTGATAGATACGACGTGTAATATACGTGGTAGTCTTCCTTGGGTGGCAATCGGAATATTTGGTTTCTCCAGGCGTGAGTAGTGAGACGTATGCACCGGCCTGGACCTGGCACATCGTAGACTGACTCCCGATTTCACTTTTATATGTTTCTGGTGGAGGCATGAATTGCGTCAGCTGTGATATATGCGTGTACCACCTTGGGTTGTGTGTGTTTTTCCATGGGGTATTCCTCAGCTCCAGAGTGACTGGAGCCTGTCCTGTGACCACGGACTTGATTATGCGAGTTAATGTAAGAACAACAACAACAACAAGAGCCTGGTATACGTCAGTTTCGTGAGTTCGAATCCCCCCGAGTGCATACGTACTCGTATAAATTCGTGGGGATTTTTTCTCTCGCACAAATTGACGTGTGGAAAGCGCGAGAGCGTGAGTTAGCAACACTCGATGAAAAATCGACGAGCAGTGGGATTGATGAATCGATGGAATATCGACGAGCAGTGGGATTGCTGAACCCTATGCGCGATAAAAAAATTGAAGGCAAGAACCGGGGAGGGAGAAAGGACGACACCTGCGACCACGGCTTGTCCAGAAGCTGGAAAGTAGAAGTGTGCGAAAAAAAAAAGAAGAAAAAAAAACAATAGTTAGTAGAGAACAGACCAAACAAAAGTGCTCCTAAAAAGCCCCTGCATTCGGATTCTTGTCTGTCTGGGTGCTGCGCCGGCGACGCCTGTTGGGTGGTGCCATCTGCTTAGTTGCTGTGCCTTTAGATTGATTTATTATTTAGATTCGATTTTTTGTGTTGAGCAACTCGTGGAGCACGGCGGTGATGATGACGGTATTGGCACCATGGTCGTCAGAACCAGAGCGCAGGTGATAGACCATGCGGCAACGCTCCTACTCCCCCCCCTGCAGCAGTAAGGTTATTCGAAACCCAATGTGGCTCCTGCCCCCGACGTGGGTTGTGTGGCTTCATCTATTTTGATGCTAGGTGTACCTTCGGTTTTTTTTTCTCAGTCTGCTCGTGCTGTCCTGTTGCCTTCTTTGTTTCCAGTTGTTCTTCCCGTAGTTTTTCCATTCTTTCTCATACGAATTGCATCCGCCTCCGTTTCCTCTCCCGCCCCCGCCACCACACACACCACCAAAACATCACACACCCCACACACGCACACAAAAACACCCTCCCCTTCCCCCGCTACCCCACCTAAAATCATAATCTGTCATATAACAAACCCCACCCGTCAGGTGATATCACCCCTTTACATCCATGCGGTAGCTCCAATATATTTAGTATATATGGTCTTCAAGGTAAAATTGACCCCCCCCTCGCCCCTCCTTCCCCACCACGCCACCATCGCCTAGACCTGGCACCACGCGTGCAATTAAACTCCATGTACATCTATGCGCCCTAAAACTG
Source organism: Undaria pinnatifida (assembly GCA_012845835.1). Taxonomy (NCBI): domain Eukaryota; class Phaeophyceae; order Laminariales; family Alariaceae; genus Undaria; species Undaria pinnatifida. Next base: position 11,509,296 of record JABAKD010000027.1, read on the forward strand.
TTGGGACCCCCCCTCTCCCCCCCTTAAAAACCCCGCCCTCCCTTCACCGGTTATACGACTTGCAGTATTTAGTCTATACATGATAAACTGATGCATTTCTTGCACAGCTGCCAGATTTTGTCCACCTAAAATCGGGCTTTTTGGTTTTCGCGCACAGGTTGATTAACGTCACCCTGTTGACCCTGGTACAACCTGCACTGTACATCTAAGGGGAGTCGCCGACTAATATGGACACTCACCCATTAATACGCGCGATCGGAGTACGAGTATCACGCGCAACTTGCAAAGATGAGTGTCGACGAAAACAATTCGATCTCACAGCTGGAGTGTACTTTTATTTTTACAACATTATTATCGATTTCTTTTTTTTTCTTTTTTCTTCTTTTCGTTGCAAATAGTCTGGTGTGCTGGTTTGAATATCTGGTTGCCCGCGTGTTCACTGCGGTTGATTGCATCACCAATCACCTTGCTGTGTTTGTAGTGTTCATCTCCATCTCCTAGTTTGTGGCCACAGCAGAGCTCGTCTCTGCTCTGTTAATAGGAAGGATCGTCGAGGGCACCCGCTGTGCTGAATTTAAATGGGTGGTAAGATCAGTGTAATGTGAAGAACACCTTGAGAACACACACCTCGCTGTACGACGTAGTGGTGATGCCTATGTACACCTGGTACCTGGTACCTGGTACATACGACCACCGACTACGACAGATCATGTGACGGTATACATATGTATGTGAAGACATGAGTATTGAAATGTGAGATCGACACCAACAACCTCGTAGTGCCAGTACTTATTAATAGTACTGATTGTATACTCGTATGACCATCGACTATGCAGGCGGTAAAACAATATGGTACGGCCATGGATTGAAGCGTGACAACATACAACAACCTGGTGCTACCTGCATTATTATGTGCATGATGTCTCTGATACAAAGCGACATTTTCAACCGTACATTTTCAGCAGTATTCGATACAGCTAGACGCCGGTATTCTTCTCGAGCTGCTTCCAACAAAAACTTAGGAAGAGAGATTCAGCACGAAAGTATTTTGTGTATGCTTCACACGCATCGCGTACGTGGGTACATAGATCACAAGACAGATCGAATCGTCCACAAAGGAAGACCCCCCCCAGGACGGAGGATCCGACACAGAACACGGAGTAACCAGCTGTGTGCTCAAGGAGAAACATCATCGCGGTCGCCAACGCAAGTCACAGCACAACATGCTGCTGCAGCCAATGTCGCATGATAAATCCCTAGTATATTCCCAAGAGTGCCAAAAAATACGTGCGACTTCGGCGATGGTACCTGACACGAATTCCTGGTATCCTCAATCTCCCAGCCGGGCTGAGGTGCTGAGGGGGATTTTTCATCTCAAGATATACGAACAAGACCGACATCATCGTATTCTTATATCCCCGTTTCCTCGCAGGATGCTCGTACCGCCCACATCATACGTGGATGAAATAAAATTGAGACATCAGCGACGTCTTCTTCCAATGCACACGGACAAAACAGCCGACACAATCACTTATCGGCGGTCGGCCATCATTTATTGTCGAAAACAGCTAGGAAAGACTACATTGTTATTATTATATTTTATTTTTTTTGCCCTCTCCCACAATATTGCGTACAAGCCGTTCCGATGTAAACCGAATGTCCTTCCGTAACATAAAGAGTCCCCCCCCACCCCCGCTCCCTTTTGATCAAAACCAGGCCCGCATGTCCTTCAAAACTCCGCCTTCCCCTCACCGGTTATTTGACTTACAGGATTCACTTGATAAACTGATGCATTTCCTTCTACAGCTGTCAGATTTTGTCCCCCGAAGAAACGGGTTTTATGGTTTCCGCGCACAGACTGACTAACATCACCCTGTTGACCCTGATTGCTACAACATTGCAGTTAGTTGTAAGGGGAGTCGCCGACCTATATCCTGAATGAGGACGCACAACCCGTGATACGCGCGATCGAAGTATTACACACAGCTTGCAAAGATGAGTTGCGACAAAATATTTGATCTCACAGCTGGAGTGTTTTTTTACTGTATTTTATTAACAGCAATATATACCTGGTATGATACAACAGCTGAAACACACGTGTCAACAGACACAAACGCAAGGTACCCGCGTCGCAATTTGTCGTTTTTTTTGTTGTCGTCGTTTGGACGTTTTGAACAACTAATAATAATAAGATTTGTTGCTGTTGTTCGGCTACTTGCTCTTCGAGCTATGTTTGACACAGAACACATACGACGTATCCATCCACGGACGAGCAACCACCGCCTCCCCCCTCCCCTCCCGTCTGTTTTTCTACGTATGTATGTACAAAATTCAAATATCATTCTCCCTCCACGTACATACGATACCACAGGCATTACGTCGCGGTCCCTCAGCGCGGCGCGGTCCTCTAACGCACTATGATACAGCGCAACAAATCCCTTGCCCACACGACCACGCGCAAAAACCTTTTCTGGGACTGCCCATCACTGTACAGAAACGTGGACTACAGACAGACATTAGTACCGCCTGCCTGATAAGAAACCGGGATAGCGTTTGTTGGGGATTTTTTCTTCTTAAACTCTGTTGTTTCTTATTTTGAATAGGACAGGTGCTGTACCAATATATATGTATTTGAAGGCAGACATTGTGTCACCCGAAGTCACCGGAAGAGGGGGGTGTGCAGCCTTAAAGCCTAAAGGGGTTTGAGGTCAGCTTGACACGGGGAGGAGACTTCAAGGCAACATTGGGTGCCGCGATGGGTTGTATGACACGTGATGTATGTTGTACAGCAGTTTTCATCAACCAAGGCCAACAACACGGACTGACGGATGGGGAATCCGGACGTGGTTCGACAACAAATTCGCGTGATCCCGATCCGCATATAAATACTACAACAGAGTACTCGTAGTAGCCGAACGTGTACTTCGAAGTATACGATGTATCATGACAGGTGGGTGCATAACAAGGTGCTGAAGCAGGTGATGACGTGTAGTCTGCTTTAGTTTAAAAAATGCTGGGCGCAAGAGAAACGGCGCTATCATACCATTAATTCGAGTACGTACGTACTCTGTTCTCTGCGCAAGTAAGCATGTATGTATGTTACGTCGTACGCAAGTGGGGTCTATCGCACACATAACGAGATAAAAAGAGGGGACGGGCACACCACCAAACTACCGCCGCGATAAATATGCATCCCGAACAGCATGCGACACGCGGCCATTAATTGTCAATTCTTCACTCACCCCTGCTTTTTTCGCGAACGCCTTCGGTATCATGCTGACTTGTAAATTCGCTCAACTCCTCCTCCTGCTGTCCAAGATTAGCGCCAGCGCCACCACCAGCGAAAGGAAGGGAGCTACCACGCACTGCTCTCTTTGGTGCAAACCCCTCCTCCTGCTGCCCAAGATTAGCGCCAGGGTCACCACCAGCGAAAGGAAGGGAGCTACCACGCACTGCTCTCTTTGGTGCGACCCCCGCCGCATCGACTCCGAGCGTGGTAAATCTACCACTACTAACAGGGCTGGAAAAAAATCCGACAAGAACCAGCCCAATCCGAGATATATGTCGAAAATAGCTCAAAGTTGGGCGCAGTATTGCCGGACAAGCACTCCCCGTCATCGGGCGTGCAAGCTCTGCATGGGAACCAATGTCCAGCACCACCATGCGAAGCTGTATCGACCAGGGGCTGTGGCTCTGATAAATTGAGCTGAAAGAAGGGAAGAGGGGGAGACAGAGACAACAGACCACTGCAGGGAAGGGACGGGAGTAGAGCTGATTGTTGTGCGCTGTGCGCAGGGCGCTGTCGTGGGAGGCAATCCAGGAATCATAGAATATTGCCTCAGGAAAAGTCACTAATAGCTTTTTCCCACGAGTTTTGGCCTGCGAGCAACTCTATACTACTAGTATATTAATATTACCTACCGAGTCGTCGTAGGCCGCCGTTCTCGCCCGTTCATCCACGATGGTGACGCAGCCAATGGAACATTCAAAATGTTTAACGGCGATATTACTTACATCCCTGATTTTATTATTATCAAAGTAAAGGCCAAACAAGGAAAAAGCCTGCAAATTTGTACCTGGTAGTTGAGAGCGTCGAACAATCGAAATGAAATTTCAATGTTCGTGGAACGCATCAGCGCATTAGTTATGAAAAATATTTCGGGGACGTCAGCCGTGAGTTCGACGAATTTCAGGTCAATACTCATATTTTCAAGCTGCGTTGTATAATCTTGTTGTTGGTGGTGTTGTTGTTCTCACATAAGCTCGCATCAAGTCCGTCCGTGGTCACATTTTGTTTTTCTTTCGCACACTTCTACTTCCCTGCTGATGGATGAGCCGTGTTCACAGGTGTCGTCCCTTCTTCCCCCCTGTTCTTGCCTTCAATTTTTATCGCGCATAAATAGGGTGTAGCAATCCCACTGCTCGTCGATTTTTAATCAAGTGCCTATAACTCACACGCTCTCGCGCTTTCCGCAAGTCAATTTGTGCGCAAGAAAATGTCCCACGAATTTATACGATTATGCACTCGGAGGGATTCGAACTCACGAAACTAACCTATAGCAGGCTCGAGGATAACCTTGTACGCCGCCGGGGCGACCCATATGTTCGCCCAATGCCATCCTTAGCCAGTTCCTAGGGTCTGCTAGTATGACATTTTTCTTTCTTTTCTTTTTCTATTCCTTTTTTCTTTTTTTCTCTTCTTCTTTCCTTGCTTTCCTGTCTTGTCTTTTCTTGCTTTTCTTGTCTTTTTCTTCTCTTTGCTTGCCTTTTTCGTCTTGTTTCGCTTTTTCTTCTCTTTTCTTTCCTTTCCTTTATCTTTTCTTCTTTTCTTTGTTTCTTCTTCTCCAATTGACTTATGCCTGTCGTGCGTATGCGTAGTGATAGTTACTACGTGTAATATATACGTGGTAGTCTTCCTTGGGTGGCAATCGGAATATTTGGTTTCTCCAGGCGTGAGTAGTGAGACGTATGCACCGGCCTGGACCTGGCACATCGTAGACTTACTCCCGATTTCACTTTTATATGTTTCTGGTGGAGGCATGAATTGCGTCAACTGTGATATATGCGTGTACCACCTTGGGTTGTGTGTGTTTTTCCCTGGGGTATTCCTCAGCTCCAGAGTGACTGGAGCCTGTCCTGTGACCACGGACTTGATTATGCGAGTTAATGTGAGAACAACAACAACAACAAAATATAAACAGACAGCTCTTGTACCGCTACTCTGCCTTTTTAGTACGTATTATATTATAAAAGCTAAAATACACTCCATCCAGCTGTGAGATCGACTATTTTGTCGAAACTCAACAGATATCTTTGCAAGCTGTGTGTGATACTCCGATCGCGCGTATTACGGGTTGTGTGTCCTCATTAAGGATATAGGTCGGCGACTCCCCTTGCAACTACAGTGTAGCTATCAGGGTCAACAGGGTGATGTTAGGCAGTCTGTGCGCGGAAACTATTAAACCCGTTACGGAGAGGGACAAAATCTGACAGCTGTGGAAGGAAATTCATCAGTTTATCAAGTGAATCCTGCAAGTCGAATTTCCGGTGAGGGGAGGGCGGAGTTTTTAAGCACGTGGGGGCCTGATTGTGATCAAAATGGGGGCGGGAGGGGGGGAGAGGGGGGAGGGGACGGGTGGGGCAGGCTAATTTGTGCGTGGAAACTGTAAATATTTTTCATGGGGGAGGGGGGGGGGGGTTGTGGTGGGGGGGGGCGGGGGGCGGGGGGGGAGGGCTTTAGGTCACATATATGTAGTAGGGGTTTGCTATATACGCGTGGTGCTAGGTCTAGGCGATGGTGCAGGTGGTGGGGAAGGAGGGGGCGTTGGGGGCGGGGGTGGGTGGGAACTGCAGCAGCAGCATGGACGGCTCTAAAACGATAGCGATATCCAGGGCGTGCAAGTGTTTATTTCTCTGGCGGATTTCGTGTTAGGTGGGGCGTTTAAGCAAGAGGAAGGGAGGGGGGGATAATATCTAGCACATCAGGAAGTTAACCTACACACAGCTGTGAGAGAAAATGGGGTCCGATAATTTTAGGTATAATATGCAAATGTAGAGGACACACAGCCCGTAATACGCGCGATCGGAGTATCACACACAGCTTGCAAAGATGAGTTTCGACAAAACATTCGATCTCACAGCTGGAGTGTACTTTAATTTTTATAATAATATATATGCAGAGTCAATGGAGTACGAGGTATCCATGCGACTTGGTGAGTAAATAATACCCCGGTATGAAATGCTAATCAAGTCCATTATTTGTAAAAAATGAAAAAATACACTTCAGCTACTCACTATCGGAATAGTACTGAAATTTCGCGAGATACCGACAAACGTGATCGACGGTGAAATAGACGGTAAACAGGTAGAACAACAGCAGCAGCACAGCAGTCTCCGGTCTCCGTCTAAAGCGCGAGGACAGCAAAATGACGCCATACAACCGCCATACTGGCGGAAGCCCATTACTACTAGGTACGGCTACTGGTCTATTTATAATACCCGAGCACAACAGCAGCAGTAAAAATATTGCTTATTTCTCATGGGTCAAGCCCGAGCACCAACACTGTCGTACCCAGTACTAGGGCATGACATTGCGTTGTCGAATGCATTACGATGCATTATCTCTGTGTCGTGGCTTGTGACCACAGAGCTGATCTTTCTAGGGTGAAGAATCAGTACGGACACTGGGTGTGCTGGATGTCGACGAGTAGAAGAACGGTTTAATGTGAAGAACACACACACACACACACCAACCAAATCTGAAATTGGTACTGCCTGTCTGTGGACGTCATGTGGTCTAGGTTTGCGTTCTCGTTAGCATTTATACTTCTGTTGTGCGTACATTTCTGTTGTGTGTTTGCCTGTAGTCTGCAGCCTGGTGATCATTCGATGCCACTGCAGCGGTACTCTATAGTAGTGAGCCGGCGTGTCCGAGCCGGAAATACCGGCATTATAGCGGCAACCGGAAGGACTCTGGAAGCCGCCACTACGAACTGGTTGTACGCATCTTTTGCTGTACCAAGCGAGTGCCAAAGTCATTTTTTTTTTTTTTTTTTTTTTTTTTTTTATCCCCCGGTGGATGGGGAAAAATAAAGCTTTAGCTCACCACACTTCCGCGTATTTTCATACGCGTCGTGTGTCGATTTTTTTTTTGTTTTATTATTATAGCGGGGATATTATAGCGGGCAACCGGCACTGCTCAACCTGCGCATAGCTATACTATCATAAGGCCATTTCTTATGCAGTCGGATTCCGCCAGTCGAAAACGGCCCTTTTCGACTGGACTTTGTCCGACTGGATCCTTCTGGTCCTTCTTCTTATCGTCAGTCGAGTTGATTTTATAGTTTTTGTGCTCTTCCTAGCGGCGGTTGGTGTGAGGGAGTACTGCTGTACAGCAGGCAAAATCTGTTGGCAACTCTGTGCTTCGCGCTGTCTCCGCGAGCAACGGCTCGCCGAACCTTTGTCCCAGCGAGTTGGTGGCTTTGGGCTTAGCCGAAAGCCGCCAAAGCTACGTTCGTGGAGTTGCACTCAGCCGAGAGCCGCCAAAGCTACAGCAGGCGCAGCCGTTGTTGGCAGCATGGGATCGAGACCGCGCGCTGCTGCCGTCGTGTTATACACGCTGCTGGCGAGCGGAACCAGGAATGCGCCACGCTGACTTGCTGTGAGAAGCAACAGCAGGGATAGCCAAGCCAGCGTCAGCGCCTTGTATGATACTGCAGTGTGGTACCTGGTATGGGTGTGTGGCCGTGTGGCCGTGTGGCCGTGTGTGTGTGTGTTTGGTGGTGGGATGGGCGATGTGATCGGTTCAAAAAACACGTGTAGAACTTTTTCGACTGAGTTTTTCGACTCGAAAAAGTCGAGTTTTTCGACGGGATCCGCCAGTCGGAATTCTCAGTCGAAAAAAGTTGAGTCGAAAAAAGCCCTTTTTCGACTGCGTAAGAAAGCCCGATTTGAGCTTCAGTCCAAAAAGGCCGTTTTCGACTGACAAATCCGACTGCATAAGAAATGGCCTAGACTAATGTTGTGTACTTCTAATGGAAGTCACTACATATTATACTGCCGCGGTTCAGTACAGCGAGCGGCTGAACACACAGAGTGTTCAGCATGTCACAACTCCTCCCTTCCCCTTGCCGCAAGCTGCGAGGCATGCCCTAGCAGGCTTGTAGCGAGTGGGGGGGGTCTTACTGGCGGGTGTAAAGCCGGACTCACCGTCAAGGAGTGATACCTTCTTGCTGCTGCCTGTGGCCGCGAGGCTTGGCGTGGCGGTAGGGTTTGGGTCGTACGCGGTGCGCTACGCATGATTCGCGCGTCTTTTTAGGCAGCAACGGCGGAGCAGCAATGTTTAATCGGGATGCTGGTGCGCGGAAACAGGCGCCACCACGAGCCACACTACGGCGCAGTCTTGGATTATGTGGAGGGAAGTGCGCGGGCAGGAGGCTGCATTCGACAACGAAGGAGGGGGGCAACTGCGCGTCGACGGGCGGGGAAGAGACGGATTGAACTCTCCCTGAACGAGAACTTTTGTGTTTCAGATCGGCACCCCAAGCCGCGAAGAGCATTTTGTTTTTTTGGACTGGGGAGAAGGGGAATCGATTGGAATTGAGCGTCAACGAGAGCAAGTGCGAATGAGCGGGCCGAGTGAGCTAAGGCGATGAGGCAGCCATGGAGAACCACAGGCCATGAGGCAGCCATGGAGAACCACAGCAGCAGGAGGATGGCACACGGAGACCCACGACCCGCACGCACACCATCATCACGAGAGCAGCGATCGTCTTTTTTTCGGGAGGGTTTTGCGAGAGGCAATAGTACAACATGTTACTTACGTCAGTTACTTTTGTGGAGTTGATAGAGTTGTGTATACCCTTCATGGGGAACGACTCCATTACAATTTTCAGGCACGGGCGTCGTAGCTGCGCTGCAACCTGTCAGATAACTCGGAAAGACGCGGCGATCATTAATATTTTGTATGGTCGTTTTTGGTTCGATTGCCCTTTTTTCACTGCATGCCCGCGGGTCGTCACTCTGACAGCACTCCAGAGAGCAGGCGCGTCATTCTGCACGATTACCGTGCGGTTCGTACGATGCAGGCAGCCCAACCGCTGTAGTTTGTAGCCGCGAGTTGGTTAGTTGTGGGAACGGGGGACTTTCATGCCGTAGTTGAGTGGATACCCGCGGCCGTGTGAGTTCAGTTTGCACATTGGATCATTTATATTGTGCGCCTTATTCGTATCGTGCGTTTTTAGGCAGTATTTCCCGGACGAATTTGACTTCATTTTGTTTTTCGGACCTTTCTAGGGCTCCAGCACCTTTGGGTGACCACGGACTCTACGTAGATGTTTGATAAAAGTTAATTTGAGACAAGATCAACAACAACAACAACAACAACAACAACAACAACAACAACAACAACAACAACAACAACAACAACAACAACAACAACAACAACAACAACAACAACAACAACAACAACAACAACAACAACAACAACAACAACAACAACAACAACAACAACAACAACAACAACAACAACAACAACAACAACAACAACAACAACAACAACAACAACAACAACAACAACAACAACAACAACAACAACAACAACAACAACATGATTTGAAGCCTGTTCCATGACCACGGACTTGCAAGAACAACAACAATCCACCTTTACAGGTGATAGAATAACGAAAATGAACATATATACTCCGGAGTATACTACAGTAGCATAGAGAGATGTGTATGGCAAGCGTAATTGCGCAGCTCCCATCATAAAGACGCACGGATTCGAAGAAAAATGAAAACGCGAAACACACGAAGCTGCGTATTCGTACGATAGTACTTTAGTCTATTTACTTCGCGTTTGTTTGCATCTTATCTTATTAGGTCAAGTTTTTGGGACATACGATGTACGAGGCGTTCTACTTTCATTTCCATCTAGTTTGGCATTGTTTTGGCCCTTTTGCTAGTATTAGGACGCGCGTAAAGTACTCCTCGTAGAGCAACAACTGTAATTCTTCACATTAGAGTCATAGTTCCACCGATCTACATCCAGCACGAAACCTGTGCCCGTGCCGACGCCTCCTAGAGTGACGACTTCTCCTACTACTGCTGTGGTCACAAACTACAGATTGTGTGTCGTCTTCACACCAAAAAAATATTTCTACCCAAAGACATCAGTACACCCAGAGTCCGTCCTGATTATTCATCCTCGTAGATAGAGAGGCACAAATTATGTAGCCACCGACAATGAAACAGAGTAAACCAAAAAGTCGCGATCCATCAAGCAGGTGATAAGCAAGTGAAATGCTAGCGTACCGAGTACAGGAACACAACAAATCAGGCCAAAATACCTTGCAAAAGACCATGAAACAACACCAAAAAAAAAATCAAGAAAAGGAAACGAAATAAAAAAAGAAAACAAAGCAAACAAGCTACAAGGCAAATACACTTAATGTAAGGGGATTTGATCATGCAATGAACGGCAGTGAGTATGCGGGCAATAAAAGATGCAAGCCAACACACACCACCAGGCAATTTGCAATAAAATGGAGGGAAGGAAAAAAAGAAAGCCATTAATTACGAGGAAAAAGAAGGAAACACACAAAGTTTGAGGACAACACAAATTAACACAGAGGGGGAAACAGGACGGCAACAATAATAGTAAAGCACAACCTCCAACCAGCAACTAACCACTGCTTTTATGACTAAAATAAACTCCAACCAATGAAGAACAAAGAAAGCTGGCCAGCTCCTCCTATTAATATCATATCAAAGGCAACAAATCAAATGAAACCATACAACCAACGTCGGGGGCAGGAACCATATATATTGGGTTTCGAATGGCGAATGAATGACGAATGACGAATGACCTTATGGTATTGATAATAAAGAGGGCAAGAAGAAGGGAGGCTGACAATTACAGGGATGGATACACCTACTACTGTACTACTATATTATAAAAATTAAAATACACTCCAGCTGTGAGATCGAAGATTTCGTCGAAACTCATACTATATATAGTACTCAGTAATATTGATAGTACGCGTGTAAAGAAATAAGTACATGAGTAGCAGGATTAAGGAAATCCGGTAGCCGTTATACTGAACTTGGTGCGAAGAACGCACCCACCCCCAAATTGGCAACCCACGCTGGTTCAGTGTTTGTTGTGTTTCTGTTTATTGTATACCTGGTATACAGTAAAGATATCACATCGTATCATATCATATAGTCGCCGACCTATATCCTTAATGAGGACACACAACCCGTAATGCGCGCGATCGGAGTATCACACACAGCTTGCAAAGATGAGTTTCGACGAAATCTTCGATCTCACAGCTGGAGTGTATTTTAATTTTTATAATGTCAAATATCATACCATATCATATGATATCATGTCATAATGTCATATCATATGAATTTTAATAGTAAGCTTCTCTCTTGGATCTTTGTGGGTGGCCACTCTGACGGGGGGGGGGTAGCTCATCTCTCTTCGTATTGTCTTCGCACTTTTCTTCCTCCTTCTCCCTCTCAAGACCCGACTCAGATGCGGGGGGTCACCAAGCAGGCTCTTCTTCCCCCTACCCACACTAGGAGTACAGCATGCGCCTTCATTTTATCCCGAGAAGACTCCAAGTCGACGGGGGGAGAAATTACTGCTGGACGACCTATTATTTCATTATTTCTCCCCTTTTGGACTCGTATCGAATTACGCCCACCCACCACGCTGCTAGGCGCTCTCAGAAGTCGATTCCTTTTGGTTTTTTATTTTTAATCGTGTATGCCACTGATCGACGTTGAAGATCATCACGCTGCGCATCATCAGATCATCCCCCAATCAATCATCTAAATTATGTTACGTACATACATCTTGAAATAAATATCATATTTTACAATAGCATGAATTCGCTCAATTTCATCAACCCCCAACATAATATAGTATCACACACAGCTTGCAAAGATGAGTTTCGACGAAATTTTCGATCTCACAGCTGGAGTGTATTTTAATTTTTATAATATACCACACCCCCTCCGCCTCCCCCCCCTCCAACGCCCCACCCCCCGCACGATCGCCTAGACCTAGCACCGCGCGTATAGCGAGCCCCTACATTTATGATTAATACGCGCGACCGGAGTATCACGCACATTGTTGCAAATTGATTAGTTTCGACTAAACCCTTGATCTAACAGCTGGAGTGTATTTTAATATTTTATGTGACCTAAACCTCTTGGAAACCTCCCCCCCCCCTCCCCCCCTCCCTCCTCTTTCTCGCCCTTACTCAAACGCCCCACCCAATATCAAAATCCGGCAGAAGTAATAAACACTTCCGCGCCCTGAGCATCACCTCATTATCCGTCTTAGAGCCATCCATGCCGCTGCTGCAATTCCCACCCACCCCCGCCGTCAACACCCCCTCCGTCACCGCTACCCGCACCATCGCCTAGATCTGGCACCACGCGTAACGCAAACCCCTACATCTCTGCGACCTAAAGTCTTTCCCCCTCCCCCACCCCCCACCTCCCCACCTCCCCACCCCACCCCCACCCCCTCGAACAACCCGCCCTCTACTCACTGGTTGTACGATTTACAGGATATATATGATAAACTGGTGCATGCTTTCCAAAACCGTCGCATTTATTCTCTTAAAGGATGTATACTTTGCACGCATAGATTCATAGATTGAGCTGCCCCGCCCGCCCCCCCGCCCCCCCCCTCCCCCGTGCATTCTTTCCAGAACCGTCAGATTTATCCGCTTGAAGGATTTTTAGTTTCTAGGCACAAATTGAGCTGCCCCACCCGCCGCCCCCCCCCCCCCCCCCCAGTTTATTTTTTCAAAATCAGGCCCGCAGGTCATTAAAAACTCCGCCCTCCCCTCACCGGTTATTCGACACTTACAGGATTCACCCCCCCCCTCCCCCCCCGCCCCCCGCCCCCCTTTCGATCAAAATCAGACCCCCAGGTCCTTAAACCCTCCGCCCTCCCCTCACCGGTTCTTCGACTTACAGGATTCACTTGATTTTATACTGATTCATTTCCTTCCACAGCTGTCAGATTTTGTCCCCGTTCTCAGAAACGGGTTTTATAGTTTCCGCGCACAGACTGCCTAACAACACCCTGTTGACCCTGATAGCTACACTGGAGTTGCAAGGGAAGTCGCCGATCTATACCCTTTTTGAGGACACACAACCCGTAATACGCGCGATCGGAGCATCACACACATCTTGCAAACAAAGATGAGTTTCGACAAAATATTCGATCTCACAGCTGGAGTGTATCTTAATTTGTATAATATACCGAATCTTTGATCTCATAGCTCTCATAGCTGGAGTGTATTTTATATATTATATGTGACCTGAACCTCTTGAACCCCCCTTTTTTTTTGTCCTCGCTCTCTGATCAAGGCTATGGTAGGGGGGTACCCCCAATTTACACTCCGTCCTGGGTCAAGAGCCAAAAAAGGGCATACCTCTTAGATCAAGGATACGGTAGGGAGGTAACCCCAATTTTCACTCCCAAAAAAGGGTATACTTTATTTTAATTTTAATTAAGTATACCCTTTCTTGGCTGTTACAATAAAGGATACCCTCTTTTGGCTTTGACGCGGGAGTGCGAATTGGGGGTACCGCCCTACCGTAGCCTTGATCCTCTCTTGCTCCAACGCCCCCTCTAATATCGAAATCCGCTAAAGATATAGTCTAAATACTTCCACGCCCTGGATATCACCTCATTATCTTTTTAGAGCCGTCCATGCCGCTGCTGCAATTGCCACCCCCACCCCGCCTCCAACGCCCCCTCCTTCCCCACCACCCGCACCATCGCCTAGACCTAGCACCACGCGTATAGCAAACCCCTACATCTATGCGACCTAACGCCCTCCCCCCCCCCCCCCCCCCCCCCGTTCCCGACACCCCCCCCCCTCCTCCACAAGAAATATTTATAGTTTCCACCCACAATTTGACCTGCCCCACCCGTCCCCTCCCCCCCCCTCCCCCCCTCCCGCCCCCCTTTTGATCAAAATCAGGCCTCCATGTCCTTAAAAACTTCGCCCTCCTCTCACCGGATATTCGACTTACAGGATTCACTTGATACACTGATGCATTTCCTGCCACGGCTGTCAGATTTTGTCCCCCTCAGAAACGGGTTTTATAGTTTCCGCGCACAGACTGCCTAACATCACCCTCTTGACCCTGATAGCTA